>NQII01000333.1:0-69167 GCA_002778355.1 Clitarchus hookeri | reverse complement strand
CCCCTCGCCCCTACCGGTCCCAGCAAGGATGTCCCCGACTATAGTAGAAAGGGCCTCGTCTCTGATTGGCTATGCGACGCCCTCGAAAGGGTCGCGCCCCTGCAAGTCCCTGCCAGGACACTCCGACTGCAGGCCCTACTTCATACACACACACACACATACTCACATAATCATTCAGTAGATAACTTAATTAGTCAAATACACAACAGTACGGTCGCTTCACACTCGCAGCATCACCCTCACACTTACCGCCCACATTACATAACCATGCGAGCGGCTCCCAGACTTGGACCTGGGCAGTACACGACCCCAGCAAAAACACTACTGGTGTTTCCTTAGACATACACACACACAGTATGTCTAAGGGAATGTCAGTGACGTCACAAGCATATTGTACATGTTTCTTACGTTGCAGTAACTGAAAGACAACCCACCTAACAAAACAAAGTGGACAAAGGAATGCACAGACAGGTTACATCAAAGGGGAAGAGTACAGAAGAGAGAGAGAGAGAGAGAAGCAGAGAGAAGAAGGGATAGTGCAATAACTAGTGAATAAAAGCAAGTACGATACAACTACTAGCTACTACAGTGCAAGGTATACCATTTCACATTCGCAACCACCTTGCGGTAGTACATGCATTAATGATTGTAGAATCTGAAATGACATACTCATAAACATATCGATAACACGCCTGACAAGATGCGAATATCTCTTGCACCGTGTCACCATTCGCCAACACTGTGCAATGGAAACAAACAATACATACTGGTTACATGCCTGACAATAAAATAATATATCTTGCACGGGTTACAGCTTGCAGCCAGCCAGCATATCTGACAAGATGAATATGGCTCTTGCAAGTGCTACAGCATACTGCTGGAAAAAAGGACGTATACAGGATATACTGGTAACACATCTGGCAAGATAAGAAAACCTGCACGAGCTACAACATGCTACCAGCCAGCATACCTTTCAAGAAGATTACGGTTCTTGTATGTGCTACAGTATGTTGGATAAGAAAAAATGCACACAGCAGAACATACTGACAGCATGCCTGAAAATATATGAAATACCTTTTGCACGGGATATAGTATGCCACTTATAATTTTACCTTGGATTCAGCAACGAGTATGTCAACAAAATTATTTAGAACCTGGTCACGATGCAATCAATGACTTCATAGAATGTAGCTTAGTAGAGATAGATTGGTTAGTAAACTGAGGTAATTATCGTCAACATTACCAATGTCAAATTGCAAAGTAGTTGATCATCTACATTTCTTGTAGTCAATTTTTCATTACTATTCAACGTCACATTCAAATGTTTGTGAAGTGTCTTAATATATTGTGGATTGAAATGTTAGATAATTTGACATTCTACTTTGATAACAATGTATGCAGAAACGTTACATACATATTTTAAGCGAGTCAGTCTCGAAATTCGCGTCGTTTTCATGGCTCAGCGTCATTTCAATGTCACGAGAACTTGCAAAATTTACACATCGTTACTTCGCGCGGTTTACCCAAATTGCTATCGAGTTTCGACATGCAGTAGCTGCTCTTCTATAGATAATGGGTAGGTTTAATAATACCTAATTTGTATTAAGTGACAATTTCACTTTTTAAATCAGTTAACAGTTCCTGTCTGATTCAACAGTCACTTCAGTTAATTTAACTAATAAATAAGTTTAAAAATGTCAGTTTTCCTTCACTTATTGAATCGAAGACATTTTCAACTAACTAATCAACCATTTTATTCACTGTTTTTCAGCGACTGGTTTTTTTCACTAATAGATCAGTTAAACACGAAGTACAAAATGGCAGTCAAACAACGCGTATCAAATAAAAGAATTAATTAACTATTAAGCCCAATAAAAATACTTTCTATAATATGAGTTTCGTCTTTCATAATACAATTTTACGAGGCAACGTGAACATTTCAGTCTTTCATTCCGTTTTTTTTTTTTGTCTTTCATTTCGCTTTCACGTGATCATAATAGCGCTCGATTTGAAGAATTAAACTGCATTAAATTTGGTGAAGAGAGTGTACACATGTGTACTCTTTGTTTTAACAATCCTTACGATACCAATTAAACTAAGAACGAAAAGGAAGGACATAGAATTTAAAACTACATCCTTTCGACAAAGAAATATAATACATATATTTTCCCCTTCGTAGTCGTTGTTGGGTTGGTAGCTTAGTTGGTATGATAACCACCAGTGGGGTGGCGATGATGTTGGTTCAATTTTAACAACCAGTATAATTTTACGTTTTTTAATTACAGTAAATACCGCAGTATGAACAGTGACTATCAGATATATGTTTATTTCTCATAATGAATTGGCTAAATTCAATAAAAACTCTATTTAATTCGCCTTACTCCGTTCGCCGTTACTTATTCAATCAGTGAAATTGTTTCACTGAAACCAGTGGTTTTCCACTGATTCTAAGTGGAGCTATTTTCCCTTATTCGAGTAGTTGAATTTCACTGCGGATGGGTTTCTTAGATGTGTAGAAATTGTACTATTTTCAAAGAAAACATTTATATGGTAAAAGTACGTGGANCTGCGGATGGGTTTCTTAGATGTGTAGAAATTGTACTATTTTCAAAGAAAACATTTATATGGTAAAAGTACGTGGATGAGCAGCAGAATTAATGTTATGATTTTCCGTTTTTTTTTTTAATATTTTATAAACTGTAACACCATGTTTACCAAAAACATAAAAATTATCTAACTTAGCATTGATTCATTGTTNAAAATTATCTAACTTAGCATTGATTCATTGTTAAAGTGTATGTGTATATATGTACATTCATAGGTGTATGTGCACAGAAAGATTGAGTTTCAGTGATGTAAGGTGGTATTGAAATAATCTTTATTAATTAAAAATATGTAAAGCGAGGGTGATATTGTCATGGTATATTTTATAGTATAGTGACTGTATAAAGTAAACTTCTAGATTGTATTACCTACTTCTTATGAGTTACGTTGATAGTGTACTTTTTCAAATTGTAGCACGAAGTTTATTTCTTTTTCTCATAGTTTGTGTTGTAAGAAGACAAATTTGTGACTCTGTAAAGAAATTTCAATTTTTTTAATTCACACACAAATAATGCAGCCTGTGAAAGCGGCTGGTTTTCTTAAAAGATATTGTAATTGCCTAATCATTCAGTCNGACATTGTAATTGCCTAATCATTCAGTTTAATGGTTAAAAATGTGGCCTAAATAGATGCATTTTTCACAACTATGAGAATGCGTGTGTATATGCGTGCATGTATGTATACACGATGATTGGAAATCAATCGCCCAAACTACGGGAGGTGATTCCTTACGAAAAATAAAGTCGAAAATTTACAGGACGCCATATACCTAAACAGAATATTAAAGGAGATATGGGTCTGCGAAAATTGGGTTTTGAAAACTTATTTTCGCTGAATGCCCATCTGCTGCCCGGAACACATTGCCCTTAAGAGGATTCCACCCGAAATGCTGAGCGCCGAAACTTATGGCACATGCTACATTTCAATACCCTTCGGCCGTAATAGCAGTTTCCTTCTGCTTATTGGCGGCGTGTCTCTGCTAGAAGACATTTTCTTACTTGAATGGCCAATCAGAATCAGGCAACTTCAATACAGTACGTCTGTGATTCGCTCGCAGATATTTAAGACGCTTCACAAGCAAACCATCCAATCACGAAAAGGGATCTGAGCTGAAGTGTTATGAAATACAACTAGTCGTGAAATATTTTCGCGAAAATCGGGTGTCCCTGGCCATGGCTAGAGACAAGCAGAAATAGCGGTATCATGCATCAAACTAGACTGTAACTGGCTGTACGCTCGTTTAACTTTTGTCGTCCGCCGAACATTTGCGTGTCAAGACCTGAAGGACTCTTTTAATCCTTTCGACATTAGACGACATTTTGTAGTGAAATCATCATTTCCAACGAGCTCGATGTGAAACGTTTGTATTGTATGTACCTGTGAATAAGTCAACGTTTCATTGGCTGTTGCAATTTGCTTACGCCAAGTATTCGATTTATCTTGCCCATTCAGTGAGTGAGTGAAGAGATTTGGGCATCGAGGTCTTGAGAGCCGATGAGGGTGAAGCGAGGTGAGGTATGGATCAGCGCCGGAATGCAAGGGCAGGGGGAACAGGAGATCCCCGAGAAAACCCACCGACCAGCGGTATCGTCCGGTACTATTCCCACATGCGAAAATCCGGGAGCGACCCTGCCGGGAATCAAACCCGGTTAGCTTAGGTGGGAGGTGAGTAGACTAACCACTACACCACTGTAGTCCCCTTGCACATTCAGAACCCACTAGGTATACGATGGGAGTCTGTTATTGGCTTGTAGTGTGTGGAGGTCGTGGCCAGCTTCATGTATGCCTATAGCACTAGACATACTAGAGGCTAGTGTTTATGAGTTCATCATGCTAAGTAACGTATTTTTGTTATAGTTTAGTGGTATTGTATGCCGGAAGATATTTTTGAAGGACAAATATTTCGTATTACGCGAGTAGCTTGCCAAACAAAAGAACTAAATTGAACAGGCAGATGTGTGAGGACCATGTTGAAGTCTTCGAATATATGTTTGCAGCATTCGTGCTGGGCAGTATTGAGATTTGTATCGTATGTGCAAGTATGAAATGTTGAAAGTTGTTTTCGCATGGAAACAGTATACGAACGCATAGGGTGATTTATCTGGAAAAAGCGAGCTTACCGTGTTTTCGGTGATACGTCGTTACAAACTATTTCATGAATTTTTCATTGTTCCTGTTTATGTTTTCAGACGTTGTACGGAACTAAAGTTTTGGTCAATGTCATTCTGACGGTGCTGAACGTTGCATGGTGTCTAGAGTCTTCTGGAAGGCCGTTCGCAGACTACTGTCTCGGAGACGCCAACCAATCAGCGACTGCGCTGAGAACTGACCCTCCGCACGGAATAGGTAATTAATTGGCGTGCGGTTCTTTTGCACTCTAAACCTGAATCAGCGAGAATTTCACTGTTTAAATCAGTTGACAGCACCTGGCTTATTCAGCAGACCCTTTAGCCAGTTTAACTAATAAATCTGTGGAAAAGGGCCAGTTTTCCTTCACTTATTGATTCAGTGACATTTTCCACGATTCAATCAACCATTTTATTCGCTGTTTTTCAGTGATTTGTTTTTTAATTGTGGTTTAGTTAAAAAACTTNTCCACGATTCAATCAACCATTTTATTCGCTGTTTTTCAGTGATTTGTTTTTTAATTGTGGTTTAGTTAAAAAACTTGTATCAAATTAAATAACAACTCACAAACTAATATAACCCATAAAAGAATATATATTTCGAAAAGTGATTTTCTTCTTTTATAATACCATTTTACGAGGCAACATACACATTTATTCTTTCATTCCGTTTTTACGTTTATCATTTGGNCCTTCTTTTATAATACCATTTTACGAGGCAACATACACATTTATTCTTTCATTCCGTTTTTACGTTTATCATTTGGTTTTCAAGCAATCATCACAGCGGTCGGTTTAATGTTTAAACTTCATTAAATTTGGTGAAGTGATTGCATTCATATGCACTATTTGTTTTAAGAATCCTAATGTTACCAATTAAACTAAAAGCGAAAAGAAAAGGAGTACAACTTATGGCTACATATTGACGCTTCGTACTGTTACACTGATACTACGGTTGGGCCCCACAGTTGTTCGCCAAATAACAATGACGTTGTACCGCCACTGTGGAAGACAGGGTGGCGTGTAGGGTCGTTGTTAATGCCTCCAGGCACAGACTATATGATGCCTGAAGGTTAAGGGGTTTTGCAATAATGTAGTCGTTTACTGTTTCATTTGAAGGACGAATATATTGTCTCGAATATATTCACAAAACAACATACATTAACATTTCCGAGGGTTGGTACTCTAATAATTTGAATTTGACTACTCGGATTAACTGCTGACGACTTCGAAATGGAGGGAGGCGTCTCTTAACGGTGATTGTATACTTAACTCTTGCTGATATGATGTAAGCTGTGGTTGAGCTCCGTCGAAGTGGGCGGCCTTGGAAACAGGCCCGCACTAGGTTTCGTCTCCCCTGGACGGCTCTACTGACGTACTGACGTACTGTTGTGGCCGGGAATCCGATTCCCGGCCTCTCGACCGACTGACTGACTCTCTGCGCAGTACGCTAGAACTGACTGATTCCTCGGACTAACCTCTCGGCTCCGCAATAATCAACTGACTGACCTCTCTGCGCGGTACTAATGAACTGATTTCCACTTCTCTCATAAAGGGGTTTTTATGCTTGCCAGTGTCTTCCCTTAAGTGTCGGCACGTGTCTATATTATTGGGGGGGGGGAAGGGTGAGGTGGTGGAACGCAGAACAATGCCTTTCAAAACACGTGCCCTGGTTCCTGAAGGATGGGGGTGGGGGTTAGCACTTTGCTCCTAGCTTGCTCTCGTCAGCTATTTCTTCTCGGTGCGTTTCCTGAATTTAGGCGAACTGTGCATGATTATTTTCTATCTCGTGAAACCTCTGCGATCAAAACATCTCACGGCTTGCTAGAGGTGTAGGGAGGTGAATGGGGATGGTAGGGAAGGCCTAAGCCGCAGGACACGTGTAACTACGCTCTGCCACCTGCCTCGTGACACGTGTCGACTAAGTCTCTACCCTGGTTATGCGGGGGGGAGGTGGTTGTGGGCCAGCGTCGCTCTAATATTCCTAAGCCGTCACGCGTCAATATTTTTGATAAGAATTTAATGTACATTTTCCCAATTGCTGTCAACGTTCGCTTGGTAGCTCGATTAATAAGGTACCGGTCTAGAAGCGGGCATTGAATCTTTCAATGCCCGCTTCGAGAGCATCGCGAAGCCAATATATACATTAACGTGATTTTCGCATGTTCGTTTGGAAGGAGGATGGATTACAAGCACGCATACTCTGGCGTGATTGGGCGGGAATGGTTCCTACACTCCCAGGACAACTCTTTAGCCAATTACAAGCAGTGGGAAATAATATCACAGTATGACGTGCAACTAAAGTTGAATAAATAAAACGGCGTGTGGGGAGTGCACCCAGGGCTAGGCAACACCCTCCGAGTGACAGTCTTTCCAGCTGGGACCCGTAGGTGACCGTCATCCCCGGGCATGACAGAAGTGAGACCCTAGAATGGAGCGGCGCTGGAATGCAAAGACATGGGAAACGGGAGTACCCCGAGAAAACCCGCCGGCAAGCGGCATCGTACAGCACGATTCCCAAATGCGAAAGTCCGGGAGTGGACCCCCCCGGGGACCGAACCCGGATCGCCGTGGTGGGAGGCGAGCGCCCTGGCCACTACGCCACCGCTGCCCCCTAAAGTTGAATAAGAGCGCAGGCTACCGCCATGGCAGCAGCATGTTTTGATCGAAGGCAGCATGGCCAGCTCTGGTATTGAGGTACGACTTACGCGTAATGTCCTTCGGGAGGCTGTTGTAGTTACGCCCACTACACTGGCCATACCAAGTTTTGACCAGGCCTGGCAACAGTCCTGGTACATAGGGTGCCAGACAAGCGTATTAATAACACGCAACTACTATTCGCAAACGACACACGATGAAAAACACCCGAGAATAAGAAACACAAGTGTCAAAGTCACGTGATCGACACTGACGAGCATGTATGTTTACATCTCAATTTTTCTAGAGAGAAGCACTTCTTTATGAATAAAAATCTTTTGCCTATTAGAATTTAATCAAACTGCATTACAAATTGGTGAGAAGAAGTATACAAACATCTCAGAGCACTTTCTTACTTAACAGTGTTCTAACCTCAGATCCGATCCTCGCCGTTTTTACTAGTCGTGTTGGCAGAAAACCAGTCCAATGTAAGGACATGTAGATTGGTTGTGCACGGCCAGCGATTTCTTGCTACCTCATCTTTAGCCTAGATACAAGTCTGTACCTGTATCATTTTGGAACAGGTACTGAGAAATAGCTGCAACGACCCATCTCTAATCACTACTAGAGAAGGCCATATACAAATACAGGTGTATACTGGTGTACTTGCATCCTTGCAAACTTTACTTACCCTTGGAACCAATCTTCATGAATTCTGACAGGCAGTTTTGTTGGCTTCGGCAACATCTATTAGCCAGCCAATCACTTTTAATGAATGTGTATTCCTATAAAGAACTTGATTATTGCCGAAAGTTATATGGTTTAATGAAGTATTAAGTAATATTTCAACTTGATTTACATTACATTGGTTATCTTAGTGAGTTTGCAATTTTGATTGCAAGTTTTGCGTTAGCTTTTATAGGTTACGAACATAGGCCTAGTGCGAATCTATTGTATGCACATTTACCTATTTAAGGCGCACCTCACGACAATTATTTACTCAGTTCAAAATGATAAGCTACCAAGCAGCAGGCCTAATGTTGCCCTACTCAAACACTCCGAAAATAATTACGTCGGATATCAATTGTAACCTACAGAATGTTTCTCAAAATGGTGGCACATATGCCACCATGAACGCGATAAGTATACATCTTCGTATAGGTTACTTGTATACTTCCATACTTCACTTGCAATTCATACAGCACTTGTGATGTTCACTTCTATTGCGTGTACAGGCAGTCAGGCTTCGCTTCTTTTTTTTTATAACTGATTTCTCTAAAACTAAGTGTTATATGAGCCCGCGGTAGGGACGGGAGTTAAGTGCGTCTCAGAGCTAAGCCCCATACGCCTACAAGGAAGGGAGTATCATGCAAGGAGACATGCATCACGGCAAAGAGGGATTGGGCTGCCATGGCCATATTGTGGCCATGACAACCTCCCTAAGTGTACTTATAGCTAAACTATATTTAGAAGAGAAAGGGAGAAACCGGCATAGTCACGGTAAAAACCGTTTCGAAAGGAAATAATTTAAAAAATTGTTTCATGCATTATCATGTTTAACAGAAAATGCTACAGGAGACAGAGGGATAGGAACCATGCTCTTTATTATGATAGGAAAAAGTGTCAGTAGAGAGGGGGCGTGTGAACTTTATTTCATTTGGTGCTGGGTTTAACCAGAGTAACACTTGCGCCTCACTCTGGAGGGGGNCCCCCCCCGGTTCCCCAGTTGAGGACGACGGGAGTACATAGAGTGCTGGAATGGCCGAGGGTGTTGGAGGAGATGGCAGAGGACCCATGTTCCCGGGCTCACGCGATGGAGGGGTTGGAGGGGAGGGCGGAGGCGGTGGTGGGGAGAGGACCCATGTTTCCAGGCTCACAAAAGCTGGGTTGGCCGGTGGACCGGGAGTCAGATTCCCGAGGGAGTGGAGGAGGTAGGTCGCCATGGTGCCGCCTGGAGAGATCTTCCACACATGGAGCTGCGAGCGCGCGGCAGGATGCGTCGTCTGCTACACCGCCTGTGAGTACCTAGCAACCCCCGGGCATGGCGTCGTCACTTCCGGCGAGTACACTGCTGCCGCGCGTGCGCACCACAACGCTCGTCGTGGTCAGTGGGCGCGCCTTCATCCTGCGTAGGCCCTCGTCCACGTGCGACGTGGCGCACATCACATCCATAGTACGGTATAAAGAAGAAAGGCCTGTTCGCGGTTAAGTGAACACTTCCGAAAGCCAGGAGACCACTATTTAGGTTACTTAATAGATCACGTGACCCAGTTTAGGTCCTAAATATTTAGGGACTTAGGGTCGGAATTATCTGAGCCGGAGAAGCACACTAAATCCCCAAATATTGATATTGTTTACGTTTAATTTAATGTATTTTATAAAGCAAATTATGCAAACCCCAACAAAAAAAAACAAAGAAAGAAAACGTATTGATGAATGACAGGTGCTTAATAGTGTTGGTTTTATTAATCTTCTTTATGATGGAAATTATATTTGAGCCTTTTGTTATAAAAATAATCATAAACTCGTAAAACTATTTTTAAATAGAGGTTTTGCTATCGGGAACGAGTAAATAAAACGATTCTATAATTTTTAAAGAGAAAGCACTCGTGCTTTTATTTTTTATTTTCGTGGCCTAGGAAACAAACAAACATCGAAACTTTCGATTATGCAGTTCCTTAACCGAACAATAGGAACGCTGCTCAAATGTCGTTCGAATTCCAACTCCCTAAATTCCCAAAATCGTAAATTACTAAACAACGAATTGGACACGGCGTATGTTCTGCTTCCAGGATATTCTTCCGCTCATGCAAACAAAGCTTAACCGAGTCTAGAAAATTACACCAAAAGGAAAACGTTTCACATTCGTGAGCGCTCTGTGTAGATCATATTATTTTGCCTAAGAACTATTTCTTACTAGATATTACCGACACGCCTATTTTCTTCCTGTTTTTATTCATGTTAATTAGAAGTAAAGTACTATAATTTGCAGATAGAATATAAGCACAAGTTCATTTTTTACTAACAAATAAGTGCTTGTAAGTTAACAAGTATAAAACGCTTGTGAGTATCTTACACCACGTTTTTAACTCCGACCGGTGATAAAAAGAGAAACGTCATAAAAACTGCTGTAGCCAACTTTTGTGTATTAAAAAAATTGGTTCTGGGAAAATGATTTCCTATTCGTTTGCTCTTTCTGAATTGTGATAACAGGGTTTTTTTTTTCATTTTACGTTAAAGCCAATTGAAGACTGGCTGTTTCACTTGTTGTTTATACCAAGTCGATTGTAGACTGGACCTAACTACGCTACTTAGTGATCTGTAGGTGCTTCTGTTTCCCGCGAAAAGAAACAACTTATTGACTTATTGATCAGTAGAAAGACTTCACGTCTAGTCGTACACATTATTTTCTTACGTTTTACTAACAACACTTTGCAAATCTGTTGCCAAAATATTTCGTGAACACCAGAGAAGTATCTTTACTGCACATTGTTTTACAAAACTTACAAACTCGTTTGTGTATCTCCGTTTTTATAACAAACATAAAAGCAACAGTACTTCTTAAAATGATACCTTATTTACGCATAGTTTACGAAAATAACGTTTGTAAATAGTTTCCAAAATTTACAAAAAAAATACAATTTACTTAAAAACATTTTTTTTCGGCTCCACTTTTGTGGTTATGTGATAAAACGTCGGAGTAAGTTTTTGAAGTCTAACCTAATACGCGTTTTTTTTTTTTCGCTGTGAGTTGCAAGTAGAGATCGGATTAGTGTTCGGTCCTGTATACAGTCTTGCAGCTTCCGAAATAAAAAATACTCAGCTGTTGCAAATTGCCCATATAGATTTTATAATGTACAAGCCTCATTTTGTTTATATTTATAGTGTTTAGCACAGGGTAAATACTACTGCCGTACCATTGCAAATGTTTATTAAAACAAAAATGATAAAAGCCGCGACAAATGCGTGCACTTGTGGCCGGCCACGAATGCGAATATCAACAAACCAAATACTCGATTCCTATTGGCTACGCGGATACACGGACACGGAAGAGTTGGGAGTTGCCAAGCATTCTTACGTGTATCCGTAAGTAATACGCGTCCGTATTCGTCTTATTGTAGATTGAACACATTGTAGAACGGGCCTAATAGGCCTAACATCCGTGTCATTGTAGAACGGGCCTAATAGGCCTAACACAGTCTCGCGTGCTTGAAGTCCCAGCTCACACTGAGTAAGCGTATTTTTCAGCTTTCTAGTGTTCAAGACTTCTATGTAACTATTCCAACCGGATCAAATTTTTAAAAATGGTCTGTCGGATCATCATGCACAATTTATGCAGCTTGAGAATGGGCATTTAAACCAGTAAGTGATCCGAACCTTTAACCGGCATTTCTCACAAGAAAATCTTGCAAATTTAAACACCAGATCCAAAAACAAACCTCCGAATGTGTTTCACGGGGAAGCAATGTAAATCGAAATTTCAGAAATTTGATGAGTATATTCAATACGATGTTAGAAGAATGCTTCCCAAAAAAGTTTTCATAATAAAAACACATTCAATAAGTTCTAGAAATGGACTACGAAAGAATAAGAATTGAGGTCGTAAATTGGAAGTAGCTACTATACAACATTCGGAGTGCTCGAGCTTTTGAAGACAGGAACCGGATAAAAAGAAATATTTGTAAGAAGCGCATAAAATGTAAGGTAAAAGATATGTACCACACTTTCTGTACTTGAAAAAACTATAAATACTACAAATCTGATGCAAACAAATAAATTTTATATATTAACATTAAAGGTGAAGTTCGACTACATTTTAATATTACTCATTTTCTTATTAAAATTGTCTTGTCTCTTTCACAATTATTTACAGAAAGAAATCATTTAAATATTATTGGTAAGCGCAGGAATGAAATTAATACATTTTCATGGCTTTCCTAGCATAAAAACTAACCCAATTATTTTTATCTTTAAATTTTATTTAATTTTTTTTCTCAATAAGCTTGTGCTTTGAGGATGTATTCAGGTTTCTTCTAACGTGACTGTCAAGAGTTTTAGGTACCATATAGTTAAAGTAGGGACGCTTCAGTTTTGCTAGCATATAATTTTTCCACAATTCGTCGTATGTGCAAATTCACCGAAAAAATAAATCATTATCCGAATATGCCACAAGATCATACAAATTTTTTCCCCGAGATATTTAGCTGTCCATGGATTTGGAGATAGTGTGCATGCGTGGTTTTCAGGGATTCATTCCTAAACATTTGTTCTTTCCAGGTTAATTAACAATGTCATAAAATTTGTTAGTGCCTATGGATGGAAAGTACTTGCTTTCCACAATACGTACCATCATCTGCTACAAGAGGATCTGGAGTAGCCCCAAGGTATACTTTGTACCATATAAGAAGGCCACATTCTTGACAGTTGACAATCGCCGCGCCTTTTCGTTTATGTATCCGTTCGCCATCAACTGGTGTTGCAAGTATAGGCTTTGATGTGGCGAGTCAGCGCGTCCAGGAGGTGCTGCTCCATGTGGCAATTGGTGAACTGCTTGGGTGGCGCTGCATTCGTAAGCGGAGCTTGGTGGACGTGTGTAGGGTCGTTCGTTAACGCAGTACACGAAATATATATTACTTTAAATATTATACAGAGCTCGTGGGAAAATAAAACCATTTGTATATGGGACTAAATACGTTATTTTAAACAACAAAACTATAATATGTTTCTGGGTGTAGTTCGGGATATAGATAACAGGTAGCGTTTTGTATTAACTTCTATTGCAAGCTTATCTAAAAATTCCATTAATTTTTTTGCGAACTTTTCTGTTAATAGGATCAACTTTTGCTGTCCCATGTTCTGTATTAATCTTGTTCCTTCTTTGTCTTCCAGTTATTTAATATTGTTTGCTACGACATTTCCTAGCATTCTCCCTTTTCGCAAACAATTTTTTTTTTTTTTTTCAGTTTTGTTAGGGCTCTTACCGGATATATCCTCTTCCACGGACTGCTATGCCAACCTTGACCAGAAGAATGAGATAAGACTTGTGTGTTTATTCTTTTCCCTGCAGTGAACTTAGAAACCAAGCTCATTAACCGCGAAAATAATGAACAGCCTAATTATAACTTATCATTTAACTACGAAGATAAATAAATTAATGTGCTTGTTGTTCTGCAGGTATTAGGTGTACTTGGACGGAAATAAGAAACCTTAGAATTTTTTGGTCAACAATAGTTATTGCACAATTGATATTATTTTTTAGTAACTAATATTTTACACACGCCGTATTGATAACCTGACTAAATCATTATTGCATTTAATCTTTAAAGCAGTTCGGTGAATTTTAATACATATATTTCTGCTTGGTTTGTGGTTTTGTTCAATTCAAGGCAATCTGCATTTCTGATGAGACGAAGTGGTTTCTTTCTCGGAGAGATCATATTTGCAGATACCGGGCGATGCGTGACGTCAGCAAACTCAGTCGGCCAGCTTTCAGTGCACTCCGTCTGACAAAGTTCTTCCTTGACTGCAGTATTCTCCATTGCGCCAGCTGGAAAATTGCGTGTTGTGTTACATTGCTTATAAATATGTAGGCCCCTACTGTAAGGCTTCGCAATATTTTGTTAGTATTTCCACAAGTTGGAATGTTAATTTTCCTTTGAAACGAAGTATTAGTGACTGCGTGGGAGAGACGACTGTACGCAAACATGTTTCATATAGAATAAAATCGACGAGCACGTTTATATTACCAGCAGCTGAAATTTTTTTTGGTCGGGGTATGAATTGCTTCTTTTTGAATGAATTCAAATTTTACAAAGAATTGCTCTATGTACAGACAGTTTCATATCAACCAAGTTGTCGCTTGTGTTTTAATTTAAAAAATTCTGTGAGAAGAATTCTGCACATTCTCTTATTCATTCAGTAGAGGGTAATTACGAACGCGACTTGAGAGTCTATTTGTTACTTGAAGTACGTAGCATAACAAACATTACATAGTATATTATAAACTTATATAATATTGTTATAATAATCTGAACAAACACTGTTTAATTAATGTTTTACAACAATAATTACCGAATGCCGTTTACAATATTAGCCTGTGTGCATTTAATGTTTTTACTACAGTTATTACTACGATATTTATAACCTTAAAAAAACTGCTAACAATTTCTTATACAAAGAAATTAAATCTATACACGAAAATCGATTAAATTAGGCGTAATAATTTCTCCAGTACTTAAATTGTCACTACTGATAGAGAGGCTTGAATTCGATATTCTATGAATCTTTATTACTTCTTTATACCGACATTTTCTGTTTGGTTTTATTAATAATCGAGCTAACAAACAAATGTTTTTTCATGGTCATGCAAACAAAATTAAGATACGGTTTAATTCCTTAAAGTCTCATAAATTGTGTACATATTTAAGCTGAGGTAATTTCATTTATATCAAAGCAAGGAAAATGTAATTGTGTTATTAAATAGTCTGCATACTAAATATTTTAAAATGAGAAAAAATTCTTATCCACACTTACAAAACCAGCTCAAAATCGTCTTCCAAGTTGGTGAAATTTTTGAAACTGATGCTGCTTAAATTTAGTAATAAACTTATCATAATAATTTTTAATAACACTACTCTATTCGAGTAAGCAGTATTCAAATATGAGATAAAAAAATTTTCACTTCGAATGGCCCTGAATAATAGACCCTTGATAGAGTAAACTATTATACTGTAGCTATACAAAAACATATAAAAATGTTCTTGAACTATCCAAACAAAAATTTAATGAGAGCCTAATTTATAGATATAAGAATAAATGTAAAACAATGAGGCAAAAAAAATTTAAAACAAATAATAGAATAAATAATAATAATGATATTAAAATTTGTGACTCAGATGGTGTAGTTATAACTGATACTAAATCAACAGCACCCTGCATTAACAGTTACTTTGCCACCGCAGCTGAAAATTTGTTACCCTCCCAAAACAGCCCACAAAATAATAGTGTGTCACTTAAATATTATATCAGTTCCCTCTATGATGATGTATCCTTTCTAATACCAAGAAGTTGAAAATGAATTAAGGCAATGAATAATTCAAACTTTACTGGCATTAATGGAATTCCCAACAAATTAGTTAAAATGAATGCTCAGTTTTTGTTAAAACTATTGGTATTTTTAATTAATAAATCTTTTGAAATTGGTTTATTTCCAGATGATTTGAAACTAGCTAAAGTTGTGCCCTTGTACAAAAAAGGAGAAAAAACTAAGAAAACTACAGGCCAATATCATTTTTAAATGTAATGTCAAAAATCTTTGAATGTATAATGACGAACAGACTTACTTAACCTCACTTAACTTAAGTTAATTAATCTATATCAGCGTGGGTTTATGAAAGAGAAAAATTCAGTGTCTGCCATTGCAGAATTCACATCATATATACACAATGCAATAGATAACAATAAAACTACGGTTGAAATATTTCTTGATTTGACAAAGCTTTTGATACAGTGGATCATAAAGTACTTTTAGATTAACTTGATGCAGCTGCGATAAGAGGGGTAGTTAAAGATTGGTTTAAATCATATTTGAAGAAATCTCAGATAATAGAAACTAAATTCATAAATAGGTAAAAATTACCAATTATATTAATATTGGTGTACGCCAAGGAAGCGTCCTAGGACCAATCCTATTCCTAATTTGCGTCAATTATATTAGCATAGTAGTTACTGACTGTAACACAGTATCATATGTTGATGACAATTATATTATAATAAGCAGTACAGACAGCAGGCTCCTGGAAATAAAGGTAAACCAAATTTTTAATTAATTAATAGAGTGGTTCATATCAAACAAATTACAATCAAATACAGGAAAAATCAATTTGATTCAGTTGTCATTAAGAAATCAACCAGATCACCTCAACGTATTTATAGACAATAAGACAATAGAAGCATTACAACAAAAAAAGTTCTTAGGAGTCACAATAGACAGCAAATTAAATTGGAATCCTCACATTTAACTCTTAAAAAAAAAAAACATTGGTAGAGTAGAGGAATATATATATGTTGCGTATTCTATCTACCACATGAAGTCTCATGAGATCTGCTTATTTTATATATGCATTCCAAATTGCAAACAGGCCACTACGTGTTTGGATTTCTATCGAAGTTTAATATGTCTCACGAATTGCATGAGCAGCTGTCCAAATCCAGTGTTCAGACAACACTGAAAATGTTTTTTTTTTATGGAAAAGTGCGTTTATATTTTAAAAAATATTTATGGTATAAAATGGAATAGCTTGTATTCTGGTTGCAGTAACCCCCTTCAGTGCTGCAGACAATACATATCCTAACATTGTGAGCTGGCAGATGACTCTATGCATTATCACAGCCAATGAACGAAAGGCTTTATTTTCGGCGACAGTGACATTAACGCGTCATTATGTAGACCAGCATCACGGTTAGCCAATCAGTTATCCGCGGAGAATATAACAAGGCATTGATGCAGTCTTCCAATTTGTTTCGAATATAGTTCTCCGTAATTGGTATTTAGCATTTTGAAAGGTTTAGCCGGAACGCCATGACATTTAACTGTCTAGCATGCCATGCGACCATTATATTGGTGTTACGATTCCAAAATCAAAAGTCCACAACGTCTTAAAATAAACATTAATTATTCCTGAAAGTTACTAGAAGGCCGTAATCAAATTTAAAATTAACAAAATAAAACAAATACGATGTGAAATTTTTACCTAACAAAAAATGCGTCATGAGGAAATAACTTATCACAAAAATATTTCAGCAAATTGCTTTGTTAAATAATTATTGTGAGTACGACACACAATTGTTTATTCCAACAACTTCGCCTATACATGTGCATTTAAATGTTTCAAACAAGAAAAACTAATATGGCAGTGATTTAGTAATTTGTATTTTGTAATTTGTCAGCATCGAAGCTAACAAAATATGAAACGCAAATTACAAAATAAAAAACGCTATAGACTATTTTGAGGCAAAACAGGTGACATGGCCATTTCTGTTAACAAAAGTTGAAACACGGCCTGAGCTCTGCAGTGTGCAGTGTCAGCCAAGTGTATTCTTCACAATTCAAGTGTGTGCACTTGGTCGGAATGTGTTCACACTTGGTCAAAGGCGGTGCAGTTATGGGAAACTATTTATCAGAAGTCACACAATTAATAATTTGTTTTCGGGGGGGGGGGCGTCATTCATTGATAAAACAAATATAAAAAATTTTCAGCTGAAGAAGATAAGTAGTTTTAAACATTTGTGTTCTTATTTTACTTATTTTTTTATTGTTTCATTTTAGTTTTTTATTTACCAAATTTATCATTTTACTGATAACTAACTGATATTTACTTCTTTTTTACAACATTTTCATTTANGTTTTTTATTTACCAAATTTATCATTTTACTGATAACTAACTGATATTTACTTCTTTTTTACAACATTTTCATTTAAAAATAATTTTATCGTTTTAGGTATGCCGCAAGCAATTTTTTTTTGTTCAGAACTACAATCTGTACAAATAACACTCTGTCATGAATCACGGCCAATAATAAACACGTTTCGTATTTCATGTTGTTGGCAGCAACTGTTCACGAGACTGAAGTCACAGAGTAGATAAAGTGCAGAGGTGAAATGACGTGGCTGTTCCTTTAATATGCACGTGCCTCTTCTTTGATTGGCTGTGTGAGTATTTGGGAACTGGTCTCATCTGATTGTATACTGCATGCTGCGACATTTGTCCCTTATTGTTCAAAGTGCCGGTTGGCAAACGGCGTTCTGACGTGTTGCCGGCCAGTCTGAGCTGCTGGAGTTCGTGGAACGAGCGGTTATTTCACCTCTGCATTCTTAAGGCCCCCGTCTACCTGGAACTTTTACCCACGTTTAGGCCGAGAAGCGCGGGAGCGATAAGGGCGACACTGCCACGCGCATCAAGTACGCCATCGCCGCTAAGCGCAAGGCTCTGAACTGGCGTGCAGTGTTCTCGTCGTGCTGCGTGTACCTATGGGACTTTCAGCGGTGACCATATTATTTTATTAGTGGGAAGTCTTTAGGAAGATTCACTGCAGCCCCCTATAGTAATTTCGTATGTATCTGATGCGTGCATTTTGAGCTACAGCCCCTTGGAAAAGCCGTTTTTTAGCGGTTTTGGAGTACTCTGAATTGATGTTTCTAACGTACGTGATATTTTGAAAGTACTTAACAGCTCTCGTCTGAAGTGTGTGTTCTTTTCGTAGATCAGCACGTTGGACGCAAGGTTAATAGTTTCGTTGAAAAACGTGTATTTGGAACACACTGCAACGCAGTTCAAGCGCCAGGTAGACGGGGGCCTTGGCAGAGTAAAAGTAGCTCCATTTTATGACGTTGGATTAAAACTGTTAGGTGAACATTTGTGAATAGCGGAATTAATTATTTTAATTTTTGGTTATTTTTAATGCATATGATTCGGGAACAAGCAAATTTGTGAAATACACACTTTTCTAATAATTTCACAGTTTCACTTGGCCGACGCACGAATATTGTGATCGGGTGCACGGCAATGTTAGTTTTACAAATTGTGGAAGAACACGGGATGCACACACAAGTGGACGTAGAGCAGGCCTTTGCTCTGTTCACTGTGAACAGTCTTTAACAGCGAGTGTATCCCATACGCAAGTGACAATTCACATGTAACGCTGCTTCGGTGTAAAGTGCAGGCCGATGTATACGTGCAACATCCCAGATATATTAACATTGAAGTAAATTAAAAGATGAAAAATAATCATTACCATAACTACGAAATAAACTATCAAGTAAATACATTCCTAATACAGACTCACGGACCCAAAAAGTAAGTATTATCATTATAAAAAATATATCAAATATACTAATTAATATATATAAATAAATAAACTAAAATAATGACAACAATATATTCTAAACTCAACAAAGTAATCAAAAAATGATAATAATTAAAATTGGAAAGGTTACTGTCTTTTTCATATTCCCGTGAAGGAAGGAGGGGAGGGGTAGATTTCAGACAACCCCCCCTTCCCCTATTCAAATTCTGCACCACTGCGATTAAGACCGTTCCAATGTTGTGTTCTTGTGTTCCAGGCCGCGGTTACAAAGGAGTTGAACGAGTCTTTAAAGATCCAGCATTCAACAGCGGTAAGTACAAGTATGCAATCTTCCCTCCCTAAGTGTTGGTAGTGAGTGGGAAATTTGCATGTTTGCAATGATATGTCGGCCAGACTTGGGGTCTCAACTTTTTGGCTCATCACTCGCAACCCTTATCAAAATTGTTTCTCTCTACTAACGCTTCACCACCCTTAGACCACTCGGCATATGCGTCTTGTATAATTTTATAAACGTTGTGAAATTAATGATTAGGGCGAATAATGAATAGGGATGCGTGACTTATACAAAAAAATTCCTGCCTAGTTGTACTTCAAAACTGCACTTTAGTATTTGGTTGATTTTGATTTAGCACGCGTCTGAGGTATCCGCCCACAAGTCAAAGAATTCGAATATCGGAGTGATACAATTCCGGTTGGCCTATTCAAGCCAGGAATAGTTTTCTCCCAAAGATACGCGTCAGATGAATACAGGAAAGATGCAGGTGTGCACTTAAGGCATTCACCTACCTTGTTCTTGGGATATGTTGCAGCATGTTTTAAAAATGTATTTTTTCTATGACTGAATGGTACTTTCAAGACATAACGCACATCGGAAACAATATTTTAATGCCCTTCAACATTGGTAAATATGGCTTTTTCAGGCTGCTAAATCTCAAAATATACTAACCAGATAAATACGAAACTATGATAGAGGCATGCAATGGAATTTCGTAGAGTCGCATGCAATAAAATTATAGGTCACCGCTTAATGTCACGTTCAGGTGAGTCGCCAACTGTACGCGAGTCGACCGCTTTGCGCATAGAGGAGATACCGTTATACACACGCCAGTCGACAGCGTCCGTGGCGCTTCGTCTGCTTTTGCCTCACTTGCACGAACTTACGCCTCACTAAGCGACTGCCTTAACAATGTTTAAAGTCTAACGTGAATGAAAACAAGGTGGTTTCTGTGTAGTAATTGTACAGGCGTTGTTATATTCGCAAGTTCATTTACGGTGCAGGCAACTTATACACCAGTGTGGTATTCGCAGTTGGACCACAACTTTATTTATGGCGTGCCAGGAAACAGAGCCAACAACATGCCAGCAACTAAAAGAGGGCTCACTCAGGCGAGAATTGTAATGGCTCGTCAGCGAGGCAGTGGCAAATGAAGTGACAGCAGCATGGGTATTCAGATGTTTGTAATGTCTGATCTACATGCCACGAAATGCCCTAAATTTTCCTGTGTCTAGATTCACAGTTTTGATGCAAACGACTTGTTTTTGTTTTACGTGTTCTAACCGACATGTGTGTTGCAGCACCACAAGAGGCAATGCAGCAAGAACAAGAGCAAAAGGCAATCCAAGAAAAGGAACAACATCTGAACCAACAACAGGAACCGCAACCTTCAACTTCCTCTCGAGTTGTCCGTACGTATTTAGTTAAATGGCGTTCAAGTACTTATTATTTTCTTCATTTTTAAAATATTACACGTGCTACGAGTCGATAGTCTGAGAAAGGTCTTGAGACCAATGAGGGTGAAGCGAGGCGTGTGTGTGGGGCAGCACCGAAATGGAAAGGCGGGGGGAAACAGAAGATCCCCGAGAAAATCCGCAGACCTGCTGTATCGCCCGTCACGAGATTCCCACTTGCAAAAATGTGGGAGCGACCCCGCCGCGAATCGAACCTGGTTAATCAAGGCAGGAGGTGAGTAGTCTGACCACTACATCACAGTGTCTCCTGCGAGATGGGAATGGAGCAGCGCTGGAAGGCAATGGCGGGATAAACGGCAGATCCCCGGGAAACCTGCCGGCCATTGGCATCGTGTGACACGATTCCCACGTGCAAAAATCTGGGTGCGACCCCACCTTGGTGGGATGCGAGCATTCTAGCCAAGAATTTGTAAAAAAAAGTCATTTTTACACAACGTAAAATTTATTACACATGCATAGAATATAGTAAGCTTATCCTAAACAGAAACCGTAGATAAAATAAAAAAATTAAATCATTTAAGANAACAACACGTGAAAGGGCACATCACAAGAGCCGACACAAGTGCTTGTCTCTCCTCGGTGGGTAAGGGAAACAATGATGAAAGCGACTTTTGTTTTTTTTCTAATCTCTTTATTTTTAAAACGAGTCCGGATAACTGTTAGTCCATATAACCGACGTTCAGATAAGCGGCTTTCTACTGTACATTTTTTCCTTACAAATCTTTAAAAGTGAACATAAGCACTTGAATATGTTGGGCTGTAGCTGAAAACAATCGTCATTGTCTTCATAATGTTTTGAATCATATTTTTGTGTGGTTTACACGTATTTCAATTCTAAGATCTCAGATAAAATTAAACATTTTAAATTGCCACAAGTTAAAACCTTACCGCAGGTGAAATGAGTGCTGGATTTCAGAGAAATGTTAAAGTGTCCCTCCTGTGACTTAAAAAAAAATTTGTTACTTTTAGGCAACAGCAAATTTTGTGATAAAATAATTTGTGAAGTTTACGAATTAGGATTTTAAGCTGAAATACTTTTACTCATATTTACACTTAAAAAACATTATGGATATTATTTGTTTTAACGATTTGGAAATTTTTCATTGCTGTTATTAATATATATCATGAGACCAAAAAATATCAAAATATAAAAATAACATTTTGGGTCATGAACATCATTAACACCCTTGTGCAGCTGATTGTAGCTTGGGTTAGGCTACTGTAAAAATTTCACTGCCCTTGAAGACAAAATTTACACAAAGGAAGGGGGGAGGGGGGCACCTGTTTTTCACGAAAATATTTCAGGACAAGTTGTGTTCCAAAACACATTAGTTCAGAACCACTTTCGTCATTGGATAATTTGAATTGTATGTCTGCCCGCGAATCACGGATGGTCATTATCAGAGAAACTTAATTCTGATTGGCTCACTCATGTAACAGACTCTCTTCACACAAAGACGTGCGGCCAATAGCAAAAGGAAGGCTGCAATTGTGCATATAGGATATGGAAGTCTAGCCTCCGCGTAAATATTTTCCGAAAAACAGGTTAACCTGAACATAGGTAGTCACATTGTTTCGCAGGTGTCCCTACAGATCTTTATAGCCCTATGATACTACAGTGACCGTGAGCTGCGTTGGCAGGCCGTAAGCAAGTTAAATGCCTTATTACTTCTGCCTAATAATAGTAATGTTTCCAGTTAGAATAACTGTTGAACAATTGTTTGTCTCATTGCTAAAATTCTTGCAATTTTGCTCTCCTCTCAACAGCCACCACCAGTCAACTTACGATGGCATGAATTGGAATTATCTTAAAGTGGTATCGTAAGATTTCTGAACGTTTATAAATGGGCTGCATTAATTTNACATTGTTTCGCAGGTGTCCCTACAGATCTTTATAGCCCTATGATACTACAGTGACCGTGAGCTGCGTTGGCAGGCTGTAAGCAAGTTAAATGCCTTATTACTTCTGCCTAATAATAGTAATGTTTCCAGTTAGAATAACTGTTGAACAATTGTTTGTCTCATTGCTAAAATTCTTGCAATTTTGCTCTCCTCTCAACAGCCACCACCAGTCAACTTACGATGGCATGAATTGGAATTATCTTAAAGTGGTATCGTAAGATTTCTGAACGTTTATAAATGGGCTGCATTAATTTCCGTACTAGGCTGAAGAACAAAGCAAAGATCCCAAATAAGAAAAACAAATCTCATAAACTGAACGACAAACAAACAAGGAAACAAAAACATGGTTTGTAAAAAAATTTTTTTGCCTTTTCTGTTCTGTTATTTGGCTTATTTTTGGCAATGGATACAGTCCATTAAAATAATTGCAAAAAAATTAAATCCACAGCACATCAGCAATAAGTTCTTCAGATATATATTTTATTTTTTTTATAATTACTAAAGTGAATACACATCCGGTTACATGTGGAAAGTTATTTAACTAACACTGTCATCTCTGGACTGCATTTTTAAAGATCCATTCAGTAGTGAATGTTTTTAACACACATGTTAAGTGGAAGTAGAAAAAAACCAAACACACCTGGATATATTCTGTTCCATTCCAGCTTGTCTCTAAGTACATTAAGGTGGAGTTTTCGCNTATAATTACTAAAGTGAATACACATCCGGTTACATGTGGAAAGTTATTTAACTAACACTGTCATCTCTGGACTGCAATTTTTAAGATCCATTCAGTAGTGAATGTTTTTAACACACATGTTAAGTGGAAGTAGAAAAAAACCAAACACACCTGGATATATTCTGTTCCATTCCAGCTTGTCTCTAAGTACATTAAGGTGGAGTTTTCGCACCTCCTACTAAAACAGGAGGTTCGCCAGCTGGGAGTTGAGCATTACTGCTGGCTACATATAAATAGAAGCTAGTGTTTTACCACCATTGTGAGGACTCCTATTTGCAATCTGAATGTCTGGTTCTGATTTTGTAGATGCTAATAACAAAAATTACTAAAAGCTAGTGTGTGCAGTTTCACGAACAATGTTTTAACAAATCTAATAAGTTAATTTGTATGTTAATATGGAAAACATATTTTTTGCAGTTAAAAATTTATTAGCAGCTAATTTTTATGTAATAATACCGAAATTATGTACTTAGTATTTTAAGCTTCCAATAGCAGAAAAAAAAGTGAAATGTTAATATATTTGCGACAAAAATTACATTTGGTTTTATATCTGATGCTCTCAATTGATAGTAATTACAATAAACAAATATTATGGCTGATGTTTTCACTATGTATGTTTATGTTGCTGTGTTGTATTTATGCACACAACAGATAGCAGCACACCCATGCACAATGTGCGATAACATAATAGTGAAAAAGTGGAGTTTTCATCTGCATTAAAAAAAATACCACTTACCAGTGAAATATTATTTGAGCAATGTATGAATTTGTCATTGAGCCATACATAATTTAACAATTACTTTTATTATTTAGGGAAGCGTTGTCTCCTACATTTCTTTATTCACAGTACAGCTTTTATGAGTAATTGTGCCAATATGCTACATGTTCTGTGGTTAATGGTTTCGTGCAAGATAGCAGTTCGGTAACGTCCAAAACACATTTTGAGTATCAAAACGAGAATTCCAGTGCCGAAAGTCATGTCAAAATGTTACTTGGTAGCAGTATTTATAATATAAACACACAAATAATTTCATCTCTGGGGAGTAATTCAAATCACTCTACTGTGCTTATTATCATATAAATACTCGTTATCATCGTATTTATGCTGTGCATTACAAATATGATGCCATTTTCTTTCTTCCCAACCTCTGGTTGCTAACCAGAAACTGAGGGCTAAAGTCTCTGCTAGACATTGACTTGAATTGTTAAAATGAAATTCAGTGCCAGCCAACATCTAATATTTGACCAAAATATTAATAGGAGGGGGTACAAACAGCCCTAAATGGGTAATGACCTCTGTATATTATAAATAGCATTGATGTTGTGAGCAATTGTTTTTGATATTACTTACATGGGCATTTATTTGCAGGAAAAGCCACCCAAAAAGACAAAGGGAAGGAGTCATCATTTGCTAAACGTGAGTACATCACCATTTATTTTAACAATGGTTAAGTGGAATTCTGAAGTTGTAAATAATAGATAGCAAATATTCATTAAAATTATTGAATATTCTCTTAAAAAAATTAAAATAAATCCACCTCTTCTATACTCAACATTAAACCCTGGTACTAATTTAGACTCACCCTCAGCAAAATCAAATGGTGTACGATTAGTATCAGCTAAAAAAAGAAGAAAATAAACATAAACAAAGAGAAAAAAAAGAAAAAATACACCAACAATAATATTGAAAAAAGTGAAAGTCAATTAAACAATAACTACCAGTAATAACAATAAAATATAATAAAATTAAAAAAATTATTAGGGAAACCCAATTTTTGTGAAAAGAGTTTTGCACTTACTGGATTTAAATACTCGACTGGAATTCCAACAATTTTCCTTTGCTTATTGGCCATGTGTTTTACTGAGAAAACACGTTTTTACATGACTGACCAATCAGAAAAAGGTTACTCCAATACAGAATGTCTGAGATTGAGAGGTGAACACTTAAGACATCTAACAAGCAAATAATTCAATCATGAAATTAGTTTTGAATGAAAGTGTTTTAAAATACACGACTAGGCAAGCAATCTTTTTGCGGAAATTGGATGTCGCTGCTCATTATGATTCATGATTTATAGAGCCCTGAGTATTTCACACTGTGGTGATTGGAAAGCAGTTCTTCAGACACAACCTGTGTAACGGTGAGTCAGTTGGTGTTACCAAGTCTTGAACAGTTTTGTATAAAGGCCTCGTGCTTTGTCAGCAGCTAGTAAACAAATGACACTGGCTTGAGTGTAAAGCGGCTTGTGAATTCTAGCCGGCTGCCACATCAGTTAGCGGAATATGCGTGGCTCTGAGTGATTGCTGATCTTTGTAATCACGGAAGTAAACTTTGTTAAGGATGTGGAATTTAGTTTGCGTGATAAGCAAAGAGTAAGACAGCTTCCTCTGGCCCCAGTAGGCCTACCAGAAGAAGTACCAAATATGTGTTATTTTTTGGAGACCCAAGAGACATCAAACTTTGTGTGTTTACCAGTGCTGTAGTTGAGGGTATAGATGGGTATATACACCTTACTCTGCTTAACCTCACTCATTACAGCCTGCAATCTGGTTTTTGTGTATAACCGTCTGTTTTCCTTTCGGTAGTTATTATTTTTATTAAATAGTTCAAGCTATGTATTAACAAAGAGGTACCTTGGAGAGTTTTTCATTAGGTAGGGACTTACCTGAAATTGACCCCTGTAGGATTCAGTTATATAGGCCTAAATAAATAGTGCAGTTTTTCACCTAAAGTTTTATTGTAAGCAAAGCCTTTCTGTTTACATGTGGTCATTAAAATTGTAATTTTCCATTTCTGGTATTAAAATGCCTTGTATTTATAATTTATTCCAAATTATGGTAAGTTTGTTGCATATGTGCTATCCATTAATGAAGGGATGTGGCAACCTAGTGCCCTGGTTTGATAGTGTCCTTTTATAGTCTTGAGAATATATCTCGTGAAAACGTTAGGCCTACAGCACTGGTGTTTACATACACTGCATTTGCCACTGGACTACAATTAGTTTCAAATGCCTTGGATGACTCTGAGATATAAGGAAATGCTTGACGCTATTGTAATCTAATCACATGCAACAAAATCAAAAAAAGAAAATTACTAATATGTGTAGTTAAAGGACAAGTGATTTTTTTGGAAGTATTTTGGGTGCACGATGGTTTTCAACACATGTTAAAAATGTTTGTATATTCATGCAGCTCTTGAGGTCTTGAGAGTGTGTATTCATGGAAATTTTTATGTAAATGTAAACTTAAGGGCAACTGGCTGGCACCTGCGAAATTTATATTGGATGTCTCACGTTAAGGACATTTTGCCTCAATGTGTCAATTTTAAAGATAGGTGTTTCAAACAAAATATATCCATGAAATTTTTAGTTGTTTCCTACAGTGGAGATGTTTTTATAACATTTATGGTCTGTTTGCAAAGAATTTATAAAATTTATGTTTTTTCCAAAATACACATACTGCCTATTTATATTGAAAATATACGCTCTGCAGCAGTAAGGCTATCCATATCACTTAGACCTATACCTGTAAACATCAAAAAATGGCATCAGATGTATGTAGCAGTAAGAAACACTTAAAACATTCAAGCATTATTAGAAACTGGAAAAGTAATGTTACATCATATTTATAATATGTAATATGCCGTAGGTAAGTGGTAATAGATACGCCAAAAAAATTTATTCGTGTCCAAATAAATGAACAATTTTAAAACTTTCAACACACTACGAAATTACATAGCCAAATAAGTGCTAAAATTTAAAATTTCTTTTTTATACACAGCGAAACACCCGCATAACAAAAATTTAAGAATAATTTTCATAGCCACGTTTTTCTTTAAACCGGAAGTACAGAGAAACTGACTAGCAACATGGTGTCTAGCTCCCGGGGAAAATGGGAAAACCGGGAATTTTATGGAAATTTTAGCACCCAGGAATAATCTGGTAATTGTACAAGAATTTCTCCACATGTTTGTAATTAATGCCATAACAGAAAGGGCCTTGTTGAAGCTACACGAGACATTGGTGGAAATACGATTACTCATTGATTTTCTCTTTTAATGTTCGGGAAATATGCATTGTTGATGTCACTACTAGGGTATAAAATAAATATTTAGGAATAACAAGTGCAAGCTTGTAACTATTGAAACAAAAATAATGAGAATTGGTTTTTCTTATGTTGGTGTACCTGTTACAGTTATCCTTTTGGCTTGTTCCATCGCAGTCCAGTCTTGAAATGACAGACTTTTGCCAGTGTATCCGAAGTTAGATTATTGTTTTTTACTTGGTTTCTTATTAATGTGGTGATTTTATCTTCGTTATTTTTTGTATTTTTAAAGTGCACTGGTATGGTTAGAACAAGAAGCAAAATGGTTTGGCTAAACACTAGGTGCCGTTGGTCTGTAGATATTGTTGGCATTTTTCTTCACCCGTTTTCATAAAAACAGATATTTCCAATTAAACCAAGACATTTTTAAAATACAGGATTAGTTTGTTTCCGTTTTTGCCACTATCGTCACTACAAAACATTTTGAAAATTCATTAATTGTGAAGTTCAGAAGTAAAAAGAACATAGCTATACACTATGATTAGGTGTATGCTTATCATTGTTCGGGATTATAAATTTGTAACATTGAATTACAGTATGGTTGAACTTCAGTATAATTTATGTTAATGATGTGCTTATAGCAGTTGTGCCTCGGCTATTGGTTTTAAGTAATGTTGACAGACAGCATTCATGGACATGACCCCTAACTAAAATTATAAATTACACAAACGAAATTATATCACTATTCATAACTATGTTTCACTATCAATGAATAATCCTAGCCTATAAAAATTATATGAGATTTTTGTTTTGGCCATTTCTATAACATAACTGATTCCAATACTCAGGTCGCACTCACATTCAGTCCTAAACTTACTTGCCTTGGGCAGTTTATTGTTCATAGTGTTTGTAAATGAAATAATAAATTGACCCAAATATGTGTAATAAATGTTTCAAAGTTAAAAAGTTATTAAAATACTGCTAATTTATGTTTCACTTAGATACTTTCTTTAGGTGTAAAAATCGAGCAGCATCAAAGTATGGAATATGTCACTGCAATACTTATTATTAAATTTGTTGGTTTTCGTTGTTACTTCAGTTTTTTTTCATTCTTAATAGATTTCTCTAAAAACATAAGGGTACTATTTTTTTTTACCTGTGTCTGCCCTTTTATTTCAAATATGTAACATTGAAAGGAATTTGCTTCTCATATATAAGTATTGTTAATATCTGTAATTGCCCTGAATAGGGGCTTTTCCAAAAAAAAATGCTGGAAAATGGTATATATCGACATTACTTATGACACAGAACACGAATTTACTAGGACCATCATGATATTCACATTACATACTACCAAATGCAATAGTGAGGAGGGCTATGAAAATCTAGGAAATTGTGGGGTAAAACATGTAAAATGTATCTAAATTACATGTCATTGGGTTTCTTTACCGTGTTAAATAGAAATTACTAATCACAGTTACAAATTTACCAGGGGCACCACGATATTCACAGTACAAACTACCAAATGCGATAGTGGGGAGGGCTTGAAGATGAGGGAAATTGTGGTTTAAAACACGTAAACTTTATGTAAATTACATGTAATTTGGGTTCCTTAACCCGTGAAATGCAAGAAGACCTAACCTAACTCAACCTAACTTCATGATATGTGATTACAGAGGGAGAGTGTCCCAACACAAAATAGTGTGTTAGAAAAATTTTAATAAATAAGCTCATGTTGGTTCATACACCCCTTGTGTTTCGCCTATTGTGAAGTAAGGATTAATTTTGTTAGGTCTTCTGTATTTTGCATGACTAACGGCAGCCTTATGCAAGGCCTTCAATTCCCACAGTGAGATGCAACCCTGTACAATACAACTGAATACACTTACTTTCCATGCAAAAAAATAGTGTAAATTACGTTACACACCCATTTAAGTGGGGAATATAGCTCCTTTGTGAATGGCAATGTAAAATATAAAGTCCTTCCAAAAATATTGCTGGCTGTATTGTTAGTTCCTCACAGCAATGCTGCAACAGAACACATTTTAAGTATTGTAAGACAAAATGCAACAGACCTTCGTTCAAATCTAGGAACTGAAGCACTAAATACCTTAATGGTTAAAAAAAATCATAATGGGTGCATACAAAGATAAATGTTACGAGAAAAATTTAATCAAGAAGCAGCTGCAATCAGATAGCTACTGTTAACCAGTTCAANTAAGGACTAAATAATAATGAATTCGAACTGAATATGTGAAAAGTGTGTATACGTAAGTTGCAGAAATGAACAATAAGCTCTAGAAATATGTGTACATAAAATCCTGTTAAATGCTAGGTGAACTGGTCATAATTTATTCGTAATGACTCTGGCACAACTATTCTTTTTTTGTTTTTGTATGTTGAACATGCAGATAGTATTGAATATAACAGATGTCCACCCACAGGGAAAACAGGGAAAAGCCAGGACTTTCATGTGACAGGGAATAGTCAGAGAAATGTTGGGGAATTTTCACCTGGGTTAAAGAAAATTAAAAAATTGCTTCTCTGTGAAAGTTGTTAGTTGTGTCAATACCGAATAATGTAATTGTGAGCATATGTATTTTGAAGTTTCATTTTTTAAGTTTGTGAACTACATTAATACATCTTTGCCAGTGACATAGGGCCTATATGTACAAAATAAAGTATTTTTGTGTTTGTAGTGGGCAGTCTTGTGAAGTCAGTAGCGTGTATTGCGAGGAGTAGCAATGAGCTTAATAAAATGTTTTCCCTGCTTGCTTTGTCTGTTTCAGTGTAAGTTAATTCTAATTCACTGCTAGTATATTTTTTCTGTTATCAGTGGGAAAAAATGGTTTTGCAAGGTATCAGTTCTGAAAATAGATCAGGGAAAATGATAAAATCCTGCCTGACCTGGAAAACAGGGAAATGTCAGGGAATTCCAAAATGGATTTTCAGTGGATATCCTGTATAAATAAGTTTGCATAAGTATATTTGATCACTTTGATAAATGTGCGTTTTCAGTATGTATATATTGTGTGTATATATATATATGTATGTGCGCATATGCAGACACATCAATTTTAGGTTCTGTTGATGAAAAAAAAGAGGGGGCGGTGGGGCGAGACTACTGATGAGAACATTCCTAGAAGTTGGCATCCCTGGTTTTATACTTTTGTTGCCTTAAAACTATCATATTTTCGGTTAAATTGAAATGTTATGTATATTTTACTTATAAATTATAATATTTAATTTCTAATTAATATGATTAAAAGCAGTGAGAAAATAGGTGTGTTGGTGATGGCCAGTAAGAAATAGTTCTTACGCAAAATATTATTACACTGAGTGCGCATGGATGTGGTGCGTGGTCCGTGTGTTGTAATTTTCTAGTCTGTTAAGCTTTGTTTGCATGAGGCGGAGGAATATCTTGGAAGTAAAACTTTAGCAGGGTTTCAGAAAAGTCGGAAGTAGCTGTGAATGGACTATCATATATAAAAGGAAAAATAGCACAGAACACAATAGCCAGTCACACAAGGCAAACGTCCATAGCCTCGTGAAGTCAATCAGCAAGTGGGCACGTTCACAACAAAAGAATCGCCATGCTATTTCACTTCTGTATACCTTATTAATCTATGCCTACAGGTTCTATGTAAATTTCTGATGTACTGGCATGTGACAATTGGTTGGCCACACCAAATGGTTCTGTCTAGTGACCGATCAACTGAGATTGGGATTGTGTCAGTAGCAAATGAAATTTTGCATTGTGGCGGTAGGGCTACTACTCAACCAAGCCAAGAGCTTAGCCAGGGAGGGGTGAAACTTAAATGCTTGCATAGCTGTTGAGAGGAGAACAACTGCGAACTGTGAGAAATTCTGTATAATTAGCTGTCTGCGTGAGAACATGTANGCATAGCTGTTGAGAGGAGAACAACTGCGAACTGTGAGAAATTCTGTATAATTAGCTGTCTGCGTGAGAACATGTACAACTGTCGACATGAATTCAAAAGCAACTTCTACATAAGCTCATTGTCGAAGTTTACTTTTGTCCAATAAAATTTANGCATAGCTGTTGAGAGGAGAACAACTGCGAACTGTGAGAAATTCTGTATAATTAGCTGTCTGCGTGAGAACATGTATAACTGTCGACATGAATTCAAAAGCAACTTCTACATAAGCTCATTGTCGAAGTTTACTTTTGTCCAATAAAATTCANTAACTGTCGACATGAATTCAAAAGCAACTTCTACATAAGCTCATTGTCGAAGTTTACTTTTGTCCAATAAAATTCATCTCTTTTAAAACGGTTTGAAGTTTCTTAAGCATCAAAACTCTCCTTTAACTGTATAAAATTTCTGTACAGTGCATCAAATAACACCAACATCAAAATCAGATCTGTTTACCACTCTGTTTCCTTTTCTTTCTGGGTGTGTGCAATTTATCACCATTTATGTCGACTTGTATACCCTATTTTCGTATTTTGCACATGGTTCATTCAGAATTTCATGTCACTGCTCCTGCACATTTAGTAGCATGACATACTGAGTGAAGAAACATTTTCCTTATCTCAGAACTTAATTACGTTCATAATAGCTTCGCTACACTGACTGTATTGCATGGTTTCTTGAATATAACATCCACTGCTTTTAAACTGCGAACGTGAGTTGGTCTTATGGTGTATGCACACCAATTCAACACACAAACATTGGGAACAAACCTTAGTCTACGCGGAAGCATCAACACGGCAACACAACTTATCCAACACTGGTCGATGAAATACCTGACACCTGCATCCTAAAACTTTACAAGATCCTGGAGGGGTAAGGGGTGAGTAAGAGGGCAGGGAGAGAGTGGCGTGAGCACAGAGTATTTACCAATACNGCAAGATCCTGGAGGGGTAAGGGGTGAGTAAGAGGGCAGGGAGAGAGTGGCGTGAGCACAGAGTATTTACCAATACAGAGATGAAACTGCAGCTTATTCTACAAACTCCAGCCACACGCTACCAAAATGACATCACTAGCCAGCAATATGTCGGAATATCGTTGACCAATCAGTGCCTACCTAGCAGCCATTAATGACAATTTTGCATTATGCAGTGGCCAATCATACACAAGGCCTGTTCCCAAAGCTTTGCGTAGCAAATGAGANTTAATGACAATTTTGCATTATGCAGTGGCCAATCATACACAAGGCCTGTTCCCAAAGCTTTGCGTAGCAAATGAGAGATTGGTTACGTGCATGTCAAAATAACTGCCACACGATCTTGCCTCTGTGTATTTATGTACTCTGTGACGTTATTGNGATTGGTTACGTGCATGTCAAAATAACTGCCACACGATCTTGCCTCTGTGTATTTATGTACTCTGTGACGTTATTGTGTGTAGTTCATATATTTTCCGGATGCACACTTAGTTTGGTCTGGTCGTACAGGAAGGAAAGCCCTCTCCTAATGCTCTCATCGATGCTGATTCTGGATTCTGGCCAGACAATTGGACTGAAGAATGGGTAAATATACAGAAGTGCGATTGAAGTGGTTTTCCTTTGATGTGGACATACTGACACTAATTGGCTACACAAGGATGTGGGCCATATGCATGACCGGCTGCAGGTAGATTAGAAAGATTACCTATTGGCTGGGTTACTGGCCTTAAAGTGAACTACCAGGTGCTGATTAGCGATCGGCGTTCCAACATGTTGCTGGCCGGTGATGCCATTTGCCCGACATGTGCAGCTGCAGTTCATGGTATAAGCAGCTGTTTGATATCTGTATTTTTAAGTGCTCTGTGCCAGAGGTCTTCAGCGTGTAAATGGAGGAAGCGAGTTGGAGAAAAACCGGCACTGGAATATAATTGTGGAAGGAGCAGAAGGACTCCGAAAAAAACAACACGAAAACATCAACCATATTGTCCTTGCTCAAAGAAGGGTGTTCGACTCCATTGATTTGCCAAGGCCACTGCACCAGATTGTAGAAATAAATCAGTTTTAGCTTNTCAAAGAAGGGTGTTCGACTCCATTGATTTGCCAAGGCCACTGCACCAGATTGTAGAAATAAATCAGTTTTAGCTTTCCTTGCGTGAAAATTTCCAAGTTATAGTGTTAAATAGAAAAGGAAATTGGTCTTCTGAAGTGGAAAGAGTCTTAAGGCACCCGCCTAACTGGAGCTATTTTTCGCGTTTGAAATTAAGAAGCTCGAGAGTGATAAGGGCAATAATGCCACTCGCATCACATGTGCCATCACCACTATACACCGGGCTCTGAACTGGCATGCAGTATTCTCATTATGCTGCGTTTACCTATGAGAATTTCAGTGGTGACTTGATTATTTTGTAGGGGGGAAGTCTGTGGCAAGGTTCTATTCAGAATCCTTGATTATTATTATATGTTTCTGATGCATACATTTTGATGTACAGCATTGTGAAAAATGCCATTTTTACCCATATTGTAGTGCTCTGAAATGGTGCTTTTAATGTTTGTGACATCTTGAAAGTACTCTACAGCTCTCATCTGAAGTGTGTGTTCTTTTCGGAATATCAGCACACTCGAAGCACTGGTTTTGTGGAAAAACATGCATTTGAAACACACTGCATTTCTTTCGAGTGATGCACATGCAGCTACTGAGTGTTCCAAATTTTACGATCCTGTTATTAAGTATAGGTCTCCGCACTGTTGCCTCATGGTTAAATTCTGCCTCAGAAAAAAATTTAAAACACCCTGTTTTCCCGCACCGTAAAAAATAAATTGTGTAATTTTACACAAATGTATGTGGCATCAGTGTCTGCACTGAAGTTTGTGTATTTTTACACCTACAAATATTGGTGTTAACTCTGTTTCCAGGTAAATTTATACAACATTTATTAAAATAACATGTACACTACACTGCTAATTTTACATAGAATGGCGTCAAATTCATTGTTGCGGAAAACAAATTGTAATATTAGTGTATTTTTCTCCACAAGTAAATTTACAGGCATCGCAATCGTAATTTCACCACATTTTATTTGTATTTATTCACTAATATAAAACTACAATCACAAATTTCATTGTATTTGTAAATACACAATGCCTACATTNTCAAAGAAGGGTGTTCGACTCCATTGATTTGCCAAGGCCACTGCACCAGATTGTAGAAATAAATCAGTTTTAGCTTGCCTTGCGTGAAAATTTCCAAGTTATAGTGTTAAATAGAAAAGGAAATTGGTCTTCTGAAGTGGAAAGAGTCTTAAGGCACCCGCCTAACTGGAGCTGNTGGAAAGAGTCTTAAGGCACCCGCCTAACTGGAGCTGTTTTTCGCGTTTGAAATTAAGAAGCTCGAGAGTGATAAGGGCAATAATGCCACTCGCATCACATGTGCCATCACCACTATACACCGGGCTCTGAACTGGCATGCAGTATTCTCATTATGCTGCGTTTACCTATGAGAATTTCAGTGGTGACTTGATTATTTTGTAAGGGGGAAGTCTGTGGCAAGGTTCTATTCAGAATCCTTGATTATTATTATATGTTTATGATGCATACATTTTGATGTACAGCATTGTGAAAAAGGCCATTTTTACCCATGTTGTAGTACTCTGAAATGGTGCTTTTAATGTTTGTGACATCTTGAAAGTACTCTACAGCTCTCATCTGAAGTGTGTGTTCTTTTCGGAATATCAGCACACTGGATGCACTGGTTTTGTGGAAAAACATGCATTTGAAACACACTGCATTTCATTCGAGTGATGCACGTGCAGCTACTGAGTGTTCCAAATTTTACGATCCTGTTATTAAGTATAGGTCTCCGCACTGTTGCCTCATGGTTAAATTCTGCCTCAGAAAAAAATTTAAAACACCCTGTTTTCCCGCACCGTAAAAAATAAATTGTGTAATTTTACACAAATGTATGTGGCATCAGTGTCTGCACTGAAGTTTGTGTATTTTTACACCTACAAATATTGGTGTTAACTCTGTTTCCAGGTAAATTTATACAACATTTATTAAAATAACATGTACACTACACTGCTAATTTTACATAGAATGGCGTCAAATTCATTGTTGCGGAAAACAAATTGTAATATTAGTGTATTTTTCTCCACAAGTAAATTTACAGGCATCGCAATCGTAATTTCAAAACATTGTATTTGTATTTATTCACTAATATAAAACTACAATCACAAATTTCATTGTATTTGTAAATACACAATGCCTACATTTTTCACTTTATTTTACCACCAGTATCACCTCCTTTGTAACTATGTCATATTTATTCACATACTGTTTTGTGTACCTTTACAATTTTCATGTTTTTGTACTCCGTTCTGCAACTTTGTAGTCACAGAGTTAAAAAAAAATATTTAAATGTGAGTAACATTAAATTAACTTCAGTTATAGAATACACAGTTACATGCAAACAGAAAGTATATTCCATCAGCGGGAGTTAAGTTCCTGTTTTTAACACACAAATTAAGTTCAATGTAGTTCCATTTCTTACTGCTAGATGACCTTGTGTACTGGTATTTATTATGTAAACTGCACATAAAACTTATAAAGTTGCTGAANATTTCTTACTGCTAGATGACCTTGTGTACTGGTATTTATTATGTAAACTGCACATAAAACTTATAAAGTTGCTGAAAATTGTTTATTATTTAAGGTATTTGCATTTTTGCACATTTTTTTAGTTAAGTTCTACATTACTATAAAATATGCAATACATTTGTACTTTTTTTAACATATACTTGTAGTTCTCTTTGAATTCCCAGGAACATGACTGTAAAAATAAGAAATACTGCACTTAAAAATGTAAAATTACCAAACATTTGTATGNTTGAATTCCCAGGAACATGACTGTAAAAATAAGAAATACTGCACTTAAAAATGTAAAATTACCAAACATTTGTATGTGTAACTACATACTCATATATGCTCCAGAATGCAATGCAAGTTTGCACACGTCATTGTAAAATTATGCAATGGATGATGTACAACTACATTTGACAATGAGTGTTTACACAATGACCATATACCAGTAAAAATACACAATTTAAGATTTTAGGACATGGAGTGTGTGTGTTTTTATACATACTTCAAAATGTTTAAATTAACTCCAATATTAGGTTTAGCCATACATTCAAGTAATTCCATCAAAGACTTCTCGCGCTCTCTCAATTCTTAAGAACATGAATGTAACATGGTAATTGTTTTTACAAAACACACAACAAAAATTTTAAGTTACCAAAAATATATATGTGAAAAGTTCACATTTACATTTTACAGTGCACAAAGAGTATAAAGACCAAATACGAGATTAGTGGAGAAAATAACACAATATATTAATTTATTTATATAAAACACTTTTAACATTATGAATAGGTATCATCAGGATAAAAAGACAAAAACTGGAAAAACTTGATTTCTGCAACAAAAAAAAAAGTTATTGACTTGTTCTTATTCAAAATGCTTACTTACATCAAATTTGATTTTTCTGTGTATACAAAACATTTTTTTTTTTTTTTACAGGAACTCGGCAGGGTCTGAGGCAGAAGATGAAAACTGCCTGTCCTTCAAAACCTAGAGGAAAAACCAACTGCCTGAGGTAATTCCTAGATGTAAACTGGAGACTATATTCAGTTTATATAAAAGGGACTTTATGGACAGGAGATAATAATTAATAAACTTTTTGTGAATTCACAACAGTATTTTTTGTGTACCTGTCCAGTTTGCAAATTCATCAAAGTAGCATTTTCATCAATGCAGAAATCCAGTAGATATACTACCATAACTCGTGCATGGTGTGTACCGTAGATGGGACTTAGTTAAACTTACAGTAACTGGCTAATATTTAACACTTTCTGTGTCACAAGCCGACCTCGCCACTTCTCGTTCCTCGAGAAGGGGGCAGCATCTCCTATGGCTAGTCTCTTCACACACATCTCACTGATCACTACACTGTATCCCAGTATCGCGCATCTTCAGTTTCCCACACACTTCCTTGGCAAACTAATCGACCACGTAATTAGCTACCCATGGCCTAGGCCAGGCCAAATCCTGCCTAGGCTTGAACCATGTCAATCTTAAACCAGCACCCAAGTGGCTTAAACCGTGTCCAAACTTAAACCAGCACCCAAGCTGCTTAAACCGTGTCCAAACTTAAACCAGCACCCAAGCTGCTTGAACCGTGTCCAAACTTAAACCAGCACCCAAGCTGCTTGAACCGTGTCCAAACTTAAACCAGCACCCAAGCGTCCACACTGGTGGGTGTCTGATCAACGACCCTGTATGACCTCGTATCAACGCCTGCTCTCGCACCCCGCAATGCACAGCTCCTGAGTCGCTAACCCCTGTCCGGTGAACTGAGGGTCTGTCTGGCCAGTAGGTCCCAAGCAAACACATTTCGCAATAGGCCCGGCCGCATCTCGCCTGCGGAAACCGCACAGTTCGCGTAAGTCAAGCATTAAACTCCTAGGCAGCCAGCGACCTCCACGAATTGTCATCTACACACATGTCAGTGCTCTGCCTACTGTAAGTTTCCGGGTCCTGCAACTTCCTCATCCTCTGCTAAGAAAACTCGGAACCCAGACTAGTGTCAAATCTAGAACTCAAAAAAAAAATATCCCTGACAATATGCTCCGACTGACTACAAATCTAAATTTAAAAAATNTGTCAAATCTAGAACTCAAAAAAAAAATATCCCTGACAATATGCTCCGACTGACTACAAATCTAAATTTAAAAAATTAGACACGCAAATTTGTTTCCTTTACCTATTAAATAGCAGCAAGTTTGTTGAAACACATTGGCTACCCATGTTAACACGAACAGAAAGAAATTGATACAGATAAAAAAAATAGACAAGAAAAATTTGTGCAACTTCAAAGTTAGTTGTCTTTACCTGTGTTTGGCAGATCTGAATAATTGCTNAAAATAGACAAGAAAAATTTGTGCAACTTCAAAGTTAGTTGTCTTTACCTGTGTTTGGCAGATCTGAATAATTGCTCCACAAGTTTATTATTCAAGGCAGATGAAAGATTAGGTGCATTATCACTGTCAATGTAAATTGCAACAGTTACTATATAAATTAATCCCCCTGTCATTGGATACATCCAACCATTTTTTGTACACAGTTGTTGCATTGTGCTCGCCAGAAAAATGGAAGCACTTTAGAGTACTATTTTTGAGAACAAAAGTATCTGTGAGGTAATGTGATGTTAAGGATATGTAGGAATATTGTGACTTTGAAGTTCACAGATCCACTGTCAGTGATACGGATTGTGCACTGTTAAATTGTCAGACATCTCTTGTGCCAGTTTACGTCTTGTAAAATGATACAAATCGGGTATCATGCGAGATGAAAAATACTTCCTTGCTTGGAATTACATATGCAAGCTCCAGGGAGTGTATCAGGTCTCTGAAACCACTGTCATTCACCATGTTCAATGACTGATAATCTTTAACAATCAAGTTGCAGATTTTTTTCCCCCTTATTTCACGTTTTCTCTATACTGGTAATACAGCCAACTTTTTTGCTTAAATGTGCCTCTAAAGTTGTTTCATTAATAGGAGACAATTTCGGTTTCTTAGAAATTTTTTCTTGTTTAGTTTTCTAGTTATAATTCTTTTTCTGCGCTGCACAGGTGTCCAAGTGACGAATTATAGGTGATGTTGTGGATTAAGGTGTATTGAAGACTTTTTTGCATGTTTTGCATGAGGCTTTTTCTCCATCCAGTTTTTGAAAATACTTCCAAATAGTAGCTCTTGGTTTGGAGTGAGTAGTACTTTGTTTGTCTGTGTTACGGCCATGGCTTTCGTTTACATGGATGGTAGTGATGCATGATGGCCGGAAGGGTTGAAGCGCATAATTACTAGGCTTTTATTCTGCGTCAGGTCAGACACACAGGCTCGGGGTGCAGACCCTAGTGAGGCGGGGTCTGCAGGAATCTGGCGCTTGGCCTTGACTGTTCCCTTGAATAAGGGAGGGCAGGTAGGCTGCCTACATGGTACGAATTCTAGCTGGGCTTGACTAGGCTTTCGGCTGATTGGCGTTAGCGGGGCTGCTGGCTTACCTCTGACATGCCTTACGGCTGTTGGCCGAGCACTCGTCGGTGAAGGTCCAGGGTGCGGTCTCCTGACCAGGCTGGTTGGCGATGGCGGAGTTTGCTGGGTGGGTCCTGTGGTTGGCTGGCCTCGCAGGGTCAGGCAGGCATCCGGCCTACTGTTGGCGTCTGGTTGCGGTGGTGTGGCATTATTGGTAGGTCCGACGCCCAGCACCACGGGTAGGCCCAGGCGGAGGCAGGTACTTGGCGACGGGGTGAGCAGCTCCGGGGTTTTTCACCAAGGGGCAAACAAACTAAAGGAAGGACTGAGGTGAGGCCTCTCAAGTTGACTGGCGGCATGAGCTTGTTCCCGGGGTGTTAAGCAGCTGAAGGTTGGAGTAGATTTGTTAAGCAGTGTCTCTTTCTCGGTGAGGACAGCAGCTGCCCTTCTGTCGCACCACTTACTTCCCCTTCTGTGGGTGAACTGCACTTACAAGGAAAAGGTGCTACCAGTTCCCTTCCGCAGTAGGGTGACAGGCAACGATACCTAGCTAAGTGTAACCCAGAAGGTATAGATCCCTCCTTGTCAAACCTGGCACTCCTTCCAGCGAGTCTATNCGATACCTAGCTAAGTGTAACCCAGAAGGTATAGATCCCTCCTTGTCAAACCTGGCACTCCTTCCAGCGAGTCTATACACGATGGATGGAGTGGGTTAACTGACAAGGGTGATCTAGCCTCTTCATTGCGTGTCTTGCTCGTGGTCGTTGCTCTACCGTATATGCACACCAGGTTCCTTTGCGTACCCNAAGGGTGATCTAGCCTCTTCATTGCGTGTCTTGCTCGTGGTCGTTGCTCTACCGTATATGCACACCAGGTTCCTTTGCGTACCCGGTCCACAGTATGGGTGGCCGTCTGATGTGTTGTGTTTCGGGTGACGTACGTCAAGTCCTTTTAGGGGACAAGCCGCAGCCCTACTCTAGATTCGGAAAATCAGTTTACAAACTGTGGTACCCTGCCGCTTATTTGTGAGGTGACACTTACATGGAAGAACTGCGTACAGTTCACTCCAGAACGAACAGACAGTGGTTAGACTATAGATATGTTTTATTCCGTCCAGAATATAACACTGTGACCTGTACTTTCCTGTTTTCAATCAATACACTTATTAACCTACTGAAGGTGAAAGAAACAAAAGACAGGTGAAGGGGCTTGTCGGCTTGAAGTGCCTGCCTGAAGGNCTTATTAACCTACTGAAGGTGAAAGAAACAAAAGACAGGTGAAGGGGCTTGTCGGCTTGAAGTGCCTGCCTGAAGGGCATGCTTGAATAGCTAGAGCAACGAATTGGATAGTTTTTAGAACATCTTGGACCCTAATTGAAGCTAGGTTGTCCTGAGGAGACTTACGGGCAGATGGGGTGGTGTGAGTTGGTGGCAAGTGTCAAATGGGGAGAACGACGACTCTTCGGGGAAGCAGCGTGTAGCTTGAAAAAGTCCAGCGTTGGTCACTGGTGGTAGCTGGGTGTTTCCTCACAAGGCGGAGCAGAGATCCTTAGCACGACTGGTGCTAAGGCGAGCTGCTGGTATCAACTGCCGTTCTGTGGCAGTGCAGTACATTTTATACACCTGGCCAGGGGGTGTTTCTGCTACTTCGGCCATCAGGCTACTCCAGTGGTGTGGCTGCTCCCTTCATGCATGGTGTGGCACTGGATGNGTGTTTCTGCTACTTCGGCCATCAGGCTACTCCAGTGGTGTGGCTGCTCCCTTCATGCATGGTGTGGCACTGGATGTAATCTCTCGTGGAAGGCAGGAAACAGGGTTTTTGTAGGTGGGGGGCGATATATATTAGTATCTTTCTTGAGGTTCAGTCCACTCTCCTGCATCCGCAGTGTCTAAGGAGGTTGAANGTGTTTCTGCTACTTCGGCCATCAGGCTACTCCAGTGGTGTGGCTGCTCCCTTCATGCATGGTGTGGCACTGGATGCAATCTCTCGTGGAAGGCAGGAAACAGGGTTTTTGTAGGTGGGGGCGATATATATTAGTATCTTTCTTGAGGTTCAGTCCACTCTCCTGCATCCGCAGTGTCTAAGGAGGTTGAATNGGGGGCGATATATATTAGTATCTTTCTTGAGGTTCAGTCCACTCTCCTGCATCCGCAGTGTCTAAGGAGGTTGAATGCTGGTCTGGTTGGTGGCATGTCGGTGTTCATTAATCCTCTGGGGCACTTGACATGCATGTGATGATACGGAGTTGGAATAAAAAAGAAACAATGTGTCACGCGTCAATCGCCCCCTCCCCTGGGTGATGTCGGACTGTCACCTTCAGTTTTGCAATGTTAGCTTCTATCTTTGCCACTCTTCTGTGTGTTCTCCGCACAGCACTGGAGTGGGCTGGTTTTTCTGGTTGCTCTGTCTGTCTCTCTCTTGGGTGGGTCACTTGGCAGGTGGCGCACTGAATGCTCCAGCCTCCTAGGGAGGTGTGTTTTTTGGAGGGGGAATGGGGGGTTTCCGGTGAGTGTCCTCGCCCTTCAGGGCAACTGTAAATATGTGAAGTAAGGCTCATCTACTGTTAAAAAAAAATCATGACACTCAAAGTAACACACAATCTCTCAAAATTTTTACAAAAATCTACTTTTCACTTCAGACAGTTTTATTAGGCATGCTTCCACCTGTTCCTAGCTCTTCCTTATCTATGCACATGCATGTCTCCTTTTATTGNAGACAGTTTTATTAGGCATGCTTCCACCTGTTCCTAGCTCTTCCTTATCTATGCACATGCATGTCTCCTTTTATTGGGGAGAGTTCGGGGATATGTCATGGGTACTGGATTTGCTGTTTCAGCGCGGAGGCGTATATTACATGGGTAATCGCTCGCTCTTTCCCAGGGAGGTTCACTGTCTACAGTTTNTCTGTTTCAGCGCGGAGGCGTATATTACATGGGTAATCGCTCGCTCTTTCCCAGGGAGGTTCACTGTCTACAGTTTATTTGCATTTGCTCTTACGGCCTACTTTTCTCACTTAACTGTGTTGTCCATTTCATCGCAGCCTTGACCCATGTGTTACACTAGCACTGGAATTATATATAATTAACTGTTACTGGTTGCACAATTGAGCTGTTACGGCTTACTTATCCCCCCTTCTTCTCACAGTTCACTGGTTCTGGTCTCCGGGGTTGCACTGATTTGCGGTTACGTAACTCAACTTGCCTTGGATACAGCCACGTAAAGTTCTGAGTGGATTACCACGTGGTTGCGCGGTGCCGGCTGGCTTGACCTTGAAGAGCCACGCGGCAATCTCGGGGTGGTAGCTCCCTTCTCTGTTTTTGTTCAGTGGGAGGCGGGGGCTTGGCATCACCCCCTTCTAGTTTGGACGCTTCTGTCCTGGGTTCGCGCTCGACCTGCTGTAACTCGTTGCTATGACACACTGTCATTGCTGGACGCATCCTTCGAGGCGTTGTCAGTTTAGGCCAGGGGTTCGGTGGCGACCCCTTCCTCGATCATGGGTGCGGACTCATCCTTCCGGGGTTCGGATTCCGCCTGCAGCATCATGTCGCCATCCGGCACACCGTCACAGCTGGGTTGGAATTGGTCATGATTTCATAGACCTGGCGTAGTAATCAAAAATGTTCATATGACTGCTATTTTGAAAATAAGTAATTGACCCACTTAAGACATATTATAAAACATAAGACATACTATTTGTTGTTTGTTACATTAGGTAATAATTGGTTTGTTGTTTCCAGAGTTATTGATAAAAACCTATGTTTTCTTGTTGCACCATCTTACACAANTTAGGTAATAATTGGTTTGTTGTTTCCAGAGTTATTGATAAAAACCTATGTTTTCTTGTTGCACCATCTTACACAACATACAAACTAGGCTATGGATTAGCATATTGTATGCTCATAGTGGATACTTTCGCAATACCAAGTTTCATCAAAATTGGTCTATTAGTATGGTATAGGCCTAGACATCAATGTAACTTAAAATATTTATATGGCCACTATGAAGAATTTGTTTCTCTTATTAATTAAAAACATTAATAATGGGAATCAATAATAGAGAATCCACTGTACTCTTGGTCGTTTTATTATAATTTACACCATCCATTTCAGTTGAATGCGGCTTTCAGTTTCAAGAGCATTACTACATTCTACTACAGTACAGTAGGCCAATATAAAAACGATCTCGGGATAGGTGTTTTTCAGGTTATGTAACAGTTTTAAACCATGCAGATAAGGTTTTTCAAATACCTTTAAAAAAATTCACAAAGATTTCCTGACTACAATTTTTTAAGGTGATTTATCTTCAACATATAATAATTTACATACATTAAAAAGCTACATAACCAGAATGGCACTGCAAAATCTTATTTCACTCAGCTCTTTTTAAATTTTACAGCATACTGAAGCAGTTTAAGGCCATGCTAGAGGTGCAGTAATTTATTCGTGTTCAGAAACAACATAACCTTCATCCCTTTGTAAACAAACATCCTCGCATAGGCCATAGATGTCGTACACAAGAAATTGATCACACCGCAGTACAAGAGAAAGACACTACTTTGTTTGCACATCCGCTATGCCACAAGCGGTTCGTGCACCAAGATGCCATGTTGTGTGATAATTTGCAGAGGTTTTGCCATCACAAGTTACATTAACATCTGTGGCATAGCCATGGCGTGGCAGCAAAACGTTTTTCTAAATATTGCAATATTTTTACGAAATGTTCTGTTATCTTATGGAGGAAAAAATATGATTTTATGATGTTAGTACAGAATTTATTCAAAAATTGTTCATTAACGTGAATATTTTAATAATATGCCTAAAGTCTTAATGTAAAAATTGGTTAACGTCTGAATCAAAACTGTTGTTCGTTATAATGAAATATTCGTTAATATGAAGTTCGTTAAAGCCGTGCTTTTCTGTATTTGTTTGCAGTCGGCTTACAATAATGACAAGACAATCATCTCGCAACAACATCCTTTCCGAAGCACAGCCAGAAGAACCCATGGAACAACAGAATCCTGAACAGAGCAAAGTAAGTATCAGCAGTCTTATTGTTCCAGCCTCGAGTATTTTGCAGATTGATTTAGTTGTAGGCTAGATTTTACAGCCCTCTTTACAGTTGAGCCAGTATAGTTTTCTTTATTGGCTACTCCCATTTGGTAAGGGTTGTATGACTTTTCAAGACTCACGCACTGGCTTCTTGCTTATGGCTCACAGTTATACAGGGCATATGTGAAGAACCAAGGTCCAATAGTAATAGAACAAAGAACAAGTGCTTCAAGTCTACTTAGTCGCTGAATGAATTCACAAAATGTTCAGGGTTCTGCTTATATTTCTGACCTCTCTGTACCCAACTCTACCCCAGATACCAGTTTTTTTTAATGGGGGAGGGGGAGATTTAAAAACAACTATCTCAAGTCATAGGAATTATACTTCTAGCATTTAAAAAATTTTCTTTCATGTGTTCATATTAAAATACAGCTATATTACGTATGATTTTAACTTAAGTACACTCAACCCTCATTCATAAGGACAGATGTTCAGGAACCACAAAAAATAGAAGAAAAAAAGCTCAACAAATAAAAAAAAATTGCAATGAAAATCAACTAAAACAGTTAACAAATGCAACATTTAAAACACTACGAGTTGTACGGAATTTATTCTCATGCAAAGTATTATACTGTAAAAAAAAAACTAGAAATTCATTAAAATTTGCATTACTAGTGCAGTGTTCAGAGCAATTCACTAAAAGTTACTTTTAAAGCTAAATCATTTAAGGTTCTTTTTCCGCAGTTTTGTTACTAAAATATATTTAACTGTTTAGACATATCTTAGCCTTACAGAAAANATTTAAGGTTCTTTTTCCGCAGTTTTGTTACTAAAATATATTTAACTGTTTAGACATATCTTAGCCTTACAGAAAATTATGCATTACATAACTACTTTCAGTCATCAAAAGACAGCATTGTAAACATCTCAGAAATCTCTCCTTTCAAATTCTGCCGCCTGTCTGGAATAACTGTTTTAAAATGCCCTAAACTGTCAACTCTNTCTCAGAAATCTCTCCTTTCAAATTCTGCCGCCTGTCTGGAATAACTGTTTTAAAATGCCCTAAACTGTCAACTCTCAACATTATTTATGGGCATTCATTTCACTTTTTATTTTCAAATGCTACCCTGCAATTACAGAATTTACATATCAATGTTGCTGCTTTCGAGACCTTTGTATTCATCTGCACATCAGGTTTTGTAAATTTTTGTACACTAGTCTCTCACACCCAATGGAAAACCAGTTTCAAGATTGATAGTCACTTAGCATACTTTGGATTATACATCAGGGANTAGTCTCTCACACCCAATGGAAAACCAGTTTCAAGATTGATAGTCACTTAGCATACTTTGGATTATACATCAGGGAATGCTGCTTTCATTGGCTTTATCAGTTATTATAGCTTTTCATACAACCAAACGGTTTAATGGATTTCACGGAAATATCACAAATTTTTTCTCCCATGTACGGGCGTTTGTTTTCAGACAGACAAATGAAAGTTTGGAGTCATNAACGGAAATATCACAAATTTTTTCTCCCATGTACGGGCGTTTGTTTTCAGACAGACAAATGAAAGTTTGGAGTCATAATTGCATAGGAAATATGGACACCAACATCAGAACTTGTAATGTACAATGAACACACAAGTGGTGATAATTTGAACTACAATCGAGATTCATGTCATTTTTGAGCAGTTGGTGACATATGTACATATCTTGCGAGTTTTTATCTTGCGCTTCTGACAGTGGTCATGACAGTGTATCGATTGTGTACTTTTGACTAAAGATCGAACAGAAAGTCCACAGCTGCATTTTTCTGAGTTGTGCTCACCGATATTGCTACNTGTGTACTTTTGACTAAAGATCGAACAGAAAGTCCACAGCTGCATTTTTCTGAGTTGTGCTCACCGATATTGCTACATTGGAAAACTGTAAAACCAAAAGTCGTGTACACAAACTACATTATTGTAATTATATTTATGAACAAGAAAACGTGAAATTGACCATAAAACTGTATAATAAATAGTAAAGTACAGAATGTGTGTCCTCACATGTGGCATCATGAAGGTCAAGTATTAATTTATAGTAGACGAGAGTTTCAGTGTTCTTAAACTAAAAANATTTAAGGTTCTTTTTCCGCAGTTTTGTTACTAAAATATATTTAACTGTTTAGACATATCTTAGCCTTACAGAAAAGTATGCATTACATAACTACTTTCAGTCATCAAAAGACAGCATTGTAAACAACTCAGAAATCTCTCCTTTCAAATTCTGCCGCCTGTCTGGAATAACTGTTTTAAAATGCCCTAAACTGTCATCTCTCAACATTATTTATGGGCATTCATTTCACTTTTTATTTTCAAATGCTACCCTGCAATTACAGAATTTACATATCAATGTTGCTGCTTTCGAGACCTTTGTATTCATCTGCACATCAGGTTTTGTAAATTTTTGTACACTAGTCTCTCACACCCAATGGAAAACCAGTTTCAAGATTGATAGTCACTTAGCATACTTTGGATTATACATCAGGGATGCTGTTTTCATTGGCTTTATCAGTTATTATAGCTTTTCATACAACCAAACGGTTTAATGGATTTAACGGAAATATCACAAATTTTTTCTCCCATGTACGGGCGTTTGTTTTCAGACAGACAAATGAAAGTTTGGAGTCATAATTGCATAGGAAATATGGACACCAACATCAGAACTTGTAATGTACAATGAACACACAAGTGGTGATAATTTGAACTACAATCGAGATTCATGTCATTTTTGAGCAGTTGGTGACATATGTACATATCTTGCGAGTTTTTATCTTGCGCTTCTGACAGTGGTCATGACAGTGTATCGATTGTGTACTTTTGACTAAAGATCGAACAGAAAGTCCACAGCTGCATTTTTCTGAGTTGTGCTCACCGATATTGCTACATTGGAAAACTGTAAAACCAAAAGTCGTGTACACAAACTACATTATTGTAATTATATTTATGAACAAGAAAACGTGAAATTGACCATAAAACTGTATAATAAATAGTAAAGTACAGAATGTGTATCCTCACATGTGGCATCATGAAGGTCAAGTATTAATTTATAGTAGACGAGAGTTTCAGTGTTCTTAAACTAAAAAAACACATGCTTGCAAAACATACATGTTGCAGAAATGCAGCAAGTCTTATTTTGATTATTTGACTCAAAACATTTTGCTATTTAACTGATATCTAATCTTCGTGACTTCAAAATATGGTTTTGTTAGAAACACCTTATAACTAGAGGTGGTGGAAAACAGTTTTTTTTTTTTTCGAATTTTCGCGATTAAATGATATAATTAAATTTAAAAGCGAATTAATACGAAAATGTTTACTGTCAAAAAGATTCACAAAATAGTGGGCTAAATATTATATGCATATTTAGAATTCATTTGTAGAAATAGAGGAAACTGTTCACCCATGAGCCGGTGGTTGTCACAAGATGATTGATTGGCAATGCACGGCATACTTGGGTTTCCCATAGCGCATGTTTCTGGATTCCAGACGGGATTATTTCCATTACTCCTAGCTGTGACTACCTATTTTCATTGTGATCTGAGTTAATCTCGGCAGAGTGAATCACTTGTGTCACTCGACTTTCCTCCCATTATGTATGGTACAAAAAGTGTGTCTCCAATTGCACGTGCAAACGAGTATAAGAACGATTATTTTTATGTTAGTGACATAGGTTTATTAATGTGTAAACCTTGTAATCTCAGGGTACACTGGAAAAAGAAGACATGTCTGGAAAACACATACAAAGTAAGTGTCACAAGGAAATGCTACAAACCTTTCAAGTAACCACAGAAAAGAAGAGCTGCAACCTTGCAAGGAATGTTTGAGCATTAAAAAAATTTGAAAAGTGATTATAAAGACTTAGTGAAGGACGCCGTATCAATAATGCTTGACATAAGCTTGACCATCCAGCTGTAAGAGAAAACTTTGTAAAGTAAGTGTAAAAATTTCCTGGGTAATAAGATGGAAATTTCAATACTTTATCATGTGGATGTCTTTGGTTTTATGCAAGTTATCATACTCTATAAACATAAATTGCTTTGGAATGTAATCCCGCAAAATTGAAAACATTCAAACCCTTAAAATAAATGCAAATTTTGTTTCAGATTTATTTTTTCTTCAGTTTAATTAATTGACTTTCCTTATTTATTTTTTAGATTTTCTTCCATATATATTGCTGGTAAAATCCTGTTTACTGCATAAATATAACAATAAATGCTATGAACACACATTAAAAATGCTACAAGGAGACAAAATTAATGCTATTTTCGACCACCTCTACTATTAACACCAGCAAGATGCCTTATTTACATGAGTCCACTATCTTGAGTTGTGTTAGTCACCTGTCACATTAGAGTTCCGAAAGTTGCCATAAATCTTTTGGAAAAAACATTATACTCTTAGTTGGTTTTGTTGTGTAAAATATCACTAAATATACATAACGAGAAGAGTGTTGCTATGTGTTATGTTAGTAACCTGCCCTACGTGAAAGGTTATGGTTTCACACAATTGTTTTCAAGTTAACACACTAGTAATTTGTGGAAAGTAGATGCTAATAATTCCACAGAAGTTCTGCAATGAACAAAAAAATATACTACCAACAAAACTATGCAAGTATTATGTGATTGTAAAGAGAACACTAATGAACTTCAGTGAATTTAAAAACAATTAATATAATTACCTGTATTTTAACATTTTAATGCCATGTAATTTAAAAATGGTTGTATGTTATAGTGCTGGTTGATTTGAAGCACTTCTATGAAACAAAATTTTAGCATGAAACAAAGTGTAAGCCTATTCTATAAAGTCATTTCTAACAAAATTTAAATTTATTGATATTTTTGTCACAAAAAAATAAGACATGTTTTTGAGAATTTNGTAAAGTCATTTCTAACAAAATTTAAATTTATTGATATTTTTGTCACAAAAAAATAAGACATGTTTTTGAGAATTTATTGCTAACAGCAACACCATTAAAGAAAAAAAATTAAATTTATTTGATCACAAGTTACTTACTGTTTAGTAAAATCTTGTACATGTAATGTACTTTTCTTGTCTACTTTATAAATCATAGACAATTCTCTTATTTTCTACCTGGGTGATGTTTGTTTCAAATTGTTATTCCAACAAAGTGAAGTAAAGTAAGTGCGATTGGAACAGTCACTATTTTATGTGCAGAATTAATTGTGAATTATTTGAAAGAATCTTACATCCTAGAAAGGGGATTGATCCCTTTCCATTTGGTATTTATAGTTTTTTTCCACAAAACCATTCAGTAGGTAATGTGTTTTGCATTTTGCGGGGAAAAGGGCATATGGTAGAGCTTGGCACATTTCCTGAAATCCGTATTAGAGGTTTTTCATACTGATACCACCTCTAGTCGTTTACACAAAATAAAGTATTACCCCCATTTTACGAGTGTTCATGGTTCCCAAGAATACCTTCATAAGATTGCTCTAGTCGTAAAACCCAACACTAACCAATTTTAACCCCTAAAAAATTTCCAATGTTACATTTAAAAAGCATTTCTTCTTTAAAGTTTGTTTCAAATTATAAAAAAAAAATTTAAAAAATATCGATTTTATTTAATAGTCAGACATTCTGAATAAAATGATACCTGGTAAGCATATATTTACCTTTGCCTTGTCATCAAACATGTTAATAACGCTGAGCTGCTAAACTTTTACTGAGCAGATTACGCCCATATTTAATTGACTCTAGCATAAAAACAAAATTAAAAATTAAATTATATATCAATTTAATTAAAAATGTAGACTCTTAAGAATTAAATGAAGGCCCAGAAGTATAAATAACCTCTCTTCATTGAAAAAATGGTTGAACACATCGCAATGTACCTCCTAGAGGATTGATCAAAAAATATAAATAATATTGTAAATACAGACTTTTTACAATAAAATTATAAATCAGAATTATAAACATGTCGTCGACACAAAAAAAAGCTCTAGTGTCACGTAATTTTAATTGACCAGTTAACAGTTTCACAAGCATGGCATACTATAATTTTCAGTGTGCATAATCTATATTCAATGTCTAAGTAAAATTGCTGGACATTCATCGTCGAATCAAAACCAGGGCAAAATGAAATGAAATATTCTTGTGCAACAATATTTTCTTCTCTAATACCAACTAAATGCTAAATAAATGACTTTTATTCTTGATGGCTTTGGTCTGGTGTACAATCGAATAAAAAAGAAAAATACTTTGCAGTTTTTGTCTTGCTAATAACTTCATTCTTTAATTTTTTGTCTAGTATCTGAATGAGCTCATTTTGATTTGTTTTTCCCAGATAGTGGTCATGAATTGCCTTCAACTGAGTCCTGCATAAGTGCTTGACCATCACTATGTCATATTTTCCATGCAGTTCTACAATACCTAAAAAGTTATCGTAATTTTTCACGTACAATTTGTTGTCAGATCCCTTAAATGCCAAATTATGTTCTGACAAAAATATTGTCACTGAAACCAAACGTTCTAGAACACTCTTAAAGTGTTCAGATCACTTTTGAATTTNTGTTCTGACAAAAATATTGTCACTGAAACCAAACGTTCTAGAACACTCTTAAAGTGTTCAGATCACTTTTGAATTTTTGCTTGATGTTTGCTATCAATTCCAGTCCTAACACAAAGATTTTTTTCTGTATCGCGCCATTTGCTGTAGCAAATAAAGTGGCCACTTGGCGTTTCATGCCGCTTCAAGTATTCTCTATGTACTTCCAATTGTTGATCCCGTGTTGACCTAACTGCAAACGAAAATTCCCAAATAACTTACAGCAGAAACAGAAAACACAATTCGCTGTGTCCGAACACTGCAGCCATGAGTGGTACGAAGTTTCATTGTTAGCCAATTTTCTGGTACAATAATGTAAAGAAAATTTTGATTTTTTTCAGAGTTACTGTTGGTAAAATTAAAATGAACTGTAAATCTTGAATATGGACCTGTTATCTCACATGGACCCAGCTTGATTATCTGGTCTCTGATTTAAGGAGTGTGATCAGGTTTTTTTCTATGTCACTTAAATCTGATGGCACGATCACGTTAACAACTACCTCCACATTTTCTTATTTTTCTTTTTTTCATAGCAGTGGCAGTCATTTTGTTGTCTTCATTGCAAAGTTTCTTCTCTGACACTACTGTTTCTCTGTCAATTGGTACGCCAGGCTCAGGCTNCCAATTGTTGATCCCGTGTTGACCTAACTGCAAACGAAAATTCCCAAATAACTTACAGCAGAAACAGAAAACACAAGTCGCTGTGTCCGAACACTGCAGCCATGAGTGGTACGAAGTTTCATTGTTTGCCAATTTTCTGGTACAATAATGTAAAGAAAATTTTGATTTTTTTCAGAGTTACTGTTGGTATAATTAAAATGAACTGTAAATCTTGAATATGGACCTGTTATCTCACATGGACCCAGCTTGATTATCTGGTCTCTGATTTAAGGAGTGTGATCAGGTTTTTTTCTATGTCACTTGAATCTGATGGCACGATCACGTTCACAACTACCTCCACATTTTCTTATTTTTCTTTTTTTCATAGCAGTGGCAGTCGTTTTGTTGTCTTCATTGCAAAGTTTCTTCTCTGACACTACTGTTTCTCTGTCAATTGGTACGCCAGGCTCAGGCTGCAAATTTCTAAAGGTTTTCAAATTTTCACTTAAATGTATTTTTCTCCATTGATAAAAAAATTAAATATTAATTTGGCACTGACTTTGTTTTCACTTAAAGATTTTGCTCATGTTTTTCTATACTGTGTGCCAGAGGGTTTAGAAGACATGTCTAATGACAAAGAGTCTTTACATAAACATAAATAAAATCTGTCGCCCACATATACGACTTCACGAGGCAAGAAGCTGCTTTCATACCAGTATCACCAGACATGNCATTAGACATGCCCACATATACGACTTCACGAGGCAAGAAGCTGCTTTCATACCAGTATCACCAGACATGACATATGTACAATTGTCATTTTACACGGTACCACAATATCGCATAAATATATAAAATCATTTTCACTCATATCACGATAGGAAGATAAAACATAACAGATTTTCAATGTAAGTGAACTCTCGGCACTAAAAACAACTACTTCAAGTAAATGTTACTAAAACTCCACCTTTCTCACTTCCTTTACTCTTCCTGTCAGAATCACGGACAATTGGCACTAGACTAGCACATTATGTTTTGCAGCAGTCTAAAAATAGCCAGTTTACTATTTTAGGAATTTTCCACCATGCAGACTTTCCAACTGGAGTGTATATATGATTTTTCTGCCACTTTTTCGGTGGCCGTGGTGCTAAGAAATTCAGTTTAGCTGCTGGCGGACAACCTGAGTTAGAGAAGATAACAAACAATTACTATCCTTTTTCTGTGCTTCACCAGTATGCATGTCGGCAGCTGCAGGCATATAGTCTTTCAGTATTACAGTATTAGCCTTTAAACTGGAGCGAGCGGTTGCAGACAAGGAATCATATCAATGTCTGCTGTTGTAGCTTCTTTAAAAAAAAATCAGAGACGGAAGACGTGAGCAGATGACGTTTGATTCAATTTTTTTTTTTTTTCATCCTTTTTGCCTAATCCTGTCACATTCCACAGCATGAGTAAGTTTATCTACATATGTGGCTACAATGTGATATATTTAAAATCTGCATTTACATTCCATTTGGAGATAAAACAATTTACAGCCCTCACAAAAGCAAACTTTTAAACTGGTTGTGCAATTTTTTTTCCCTGGAAAATTCTGGTTCATTTCTGGTGCCCCCTTTATTCTGCACCCTGGACGGTGGCCCGCCTCGCCCACCCTTTGGGCCAGCCCTGGTGGAAACCATGTGGCAGCGGAAGGACTAATCTTTTACAAGAATGTTCTGGTCATCGCCCTAGTGGGTCTCAGAGCAAGTCTCTAGAAGCTACTAAACGTTACTAATTTTGATACAAAACTGAGGCAGGGCTAACAGAAGTTAATCCACTGTACATAACATACTTGGAAAATACTTGCTGCCAGTCATAAAAAGACAGCATTGTAAACAATTTAGAAGTCTCTTCTTTCAAGTTGTCACCTGCCAGGAATAACTGTAGTATTATAATGACTTAATCTCCCTCTCTTAATATTATGCTCCCTTAACCGGGCGTACGTACATCGGAAAACACACCCAGTCAACTGCCACCCGTACTGTGCACGTGGTATGTAGATCAAAAATGTCACACAGTAACCTTGGACATCTGTCAGAATAATGACATCACCACATTAGAGAATTTGTGTTTGCATCTTAAATTTATTCTCGAGCGAAGATGTCAATTTTCGAGCCAAATGCTCGGCATTTGCGGGAAGTGTTGCTTTTCTGCTTCCATTTAAAGAAAACGTACGGCGAGGCTGCTCTTAGTGAAATAACGTGTCGTGAGTGGTTTCAAGACTTTAAGAGTGGTGATTTTGACGTCTAGGACCGGCATGGCGGTGGAAGAGAGGAAAGTTTCGAAGATTCCGAACTGTGGGCACTGCTTGATGAAGACTCGTGCCAAACGCAAGAAGAGGTGGCAGAATCATTGGGAGTGACGCAACAAGCCATTCCATCTAGTAGTGGGAAAGCGTTGTTCGAGAGCAGTGCGTTTACAAAGACTTGTGAAATTCAATTAGTTTTCACAGCGCCATGAGGCGAGCACGTTGTCATAAGAGGAGATATGTTTCAAGACCTGTTTTCAGGAATATCGGTTCTTTCGATTGCGATGTTATGAAGGATGGTAATGTGTTTAAGCAAGTTACTACAACAGAAGAGAGTTTCTTTCTACTGAGTTTTATATACAGGTTCGCTTTGCAAGGAATGACTGCACACAATGGATCTGGTATTCTGGAGTTTTGTTTCTTCAGACATCCACNGTTCTTTCGATTGCGATGTTGTGAAGGATGGTGATGTGTTTAAGCAAGTTACTACAACAGAAGGGAGTTTCTTTCTACTGAGTTTTATGTAAAGGTTCGCTTTGCAAGGAATGACTGCACACAATGGATCTGGTATTCTGGAGTTTTGTTTCTTCAGACATCCACATAACAGTACAGTGACTAGTGTTAACTTTCTTAGACAAATATATTCAAATGTAAACACTAGCTGTATTGCATCTGTTGTCAGGCATATGTTGCATCACGAGCTGCTGTATTTTTAATTTTAGCTCACTCTTTGGTATTTTCTGCTTAACTGGGGTACTATTTTGCTCAGCATACATCACGCTATTTAGTTCATTTATATTTCACAATGAAAAAAATACAAAATATCTTATTTCCTCATGGGGAAATGTAAACACGGGCCGTATCATGAATTTACATTTCATCAAAAAAAGCATAATTTTTCCATCAAAGACACGTGAACATGATTTCATGTACCCAGTTGGCAATATATTCTGTTTGGACACAATTTCACATTGGTCCAAATTTGGCTGTATCGGTTCATATGGACAATTTGGTCATACTAGCAAATGTTAAGGAACCATGAGTGTGTGTGAAATCGAAGATCTTTTCATTATTTTTGTATATTAAGACACTAGCCCATATTCATGATTGGATAATTTTAAATGCTACATGTCTTATGTGTGTTCTCGATGATCACGTGCAGCAACCTAAACCTGCTTGTCTCTTTCAAGTGAGGACATGTTCCTTTGCACAGACACACTGCCATTAACTACAGGAAATCTGTAGCTGTGAACGTAGGTTATTGAAGTCAAACCTTCTCTGAAATATGTTCATAGAAATCTGGTGTCGTGGTGCCCCTAGTGATAGTTTACTCAGTTTGAGGGGCAATGCATTGCCTTGCTCTAAAGAGTTGTTCATGTGAGTTAAGTTGGCTTGGAATTTGTCTCTTTTGTTACAATTTGTACAAATTATAATACCACTGAATGTGTTTCAGGACCAAAGTAAAGCTCATGGAAGCACTGCTTATGAGAAGAAAGACATGGAAGATTGGACGGTAAGAGTGTTGTGCTTATTACACCCATGCTAGATGTTAATGTACCTAATTAAGCAATTTTGTTCTCTGTGCCAACTATTTAGGAGATGTGCAGAAACTTCATATGTGGCATTATCTGTAGGCCACATAACGAGATTGAGTAGAAAAGTAAAATTTTTTCCATCTGGAAATTGTGATTTGTGTACATTTTTGAAGCTCTATTTTTGAGTAGTCCATTCCTGTGATTCTAAAAAAAGATGGAGTATCACTGGTGTGTCATTTAAGCAAGTGTTGGGCCACTGTAAGTATAAAAGAATAAAAGTGTAATTAATTGGCTGCTACAACTGAAACCACAAATAAATGTAACTTTAAAANACTGTAAGTATAAAAGAATAAAAGTGTAATTAATTGGCTGCTACAACTGAAACCACAAATAAATGTAACTTTAAAACCTTAACGGTTAAACCAAGCAGATAGGTGAAAATTTTAATTTTCTTAAGGTTTCTTAAAATGTATTATTTATGTTATATCCTGTCCTACCGCTTTATAACTTACAAATAATTGCATTATTTGACAACTTTATTCATTAATGCGCAAATCAAGCAGAAAAAAGGTATTTAAAAAATACAGCCGATGCTCCTACCGAAAACGCATGTACCAATAAACCGTATCCACAGTTAATTTTCAGTTGTACTGGCAAAATTCCTACATAAATNCTACCGAAAACGCATGTACCAATAAACCGTATCCACAGTTAATTTTCAGTTGTACTGGCAAAATTCCTACATAAATAATGATAAAGCTAACCGCTTGCATAATTCATCAGATGTTGCATTAATCAAAATATATTTGGGGGAAGATTTCCTGCAGCGATCGTTTTTTAATCAGGTTGTTTATGCAAAGGTCCAGTGACTACGTGAAATACGTCATGCGTGCCACCGTTTGACACTGCTCTGCGGAACGTATTCTTCGCAACACGTCTAGACCTGCATGGAGCAAGTGGGTGTCTGACTTGCTACCTCCCCTTACACGCGTGATGAGAGGGGAAGTGGTTGCCTAGTAACCAGCGTGACGACCTAGCATTCTCTATCTCGCCCCTCTTTCTGTCTATCAGTCGCGCACCTTTTTCCCTCCCCTTAAATGCCACCGAGAGGAGAAGCTGTTGTCTAGCAAAAGAAAAAGTAGGTCCTCTTTCTCTCGGCCGCACGCCGGCCGCAGAGCAAATACCACGCGAATGTTTAGTGAATAATTACTACATTCAACAAAAAAAATATTCATCTGTGTTATATGTACGTACTATTTATTTTCGTCATATCACCAGCATTTTTGGTTAGAGATGTTCTTTTATAAATAAAATACACGTAAACGTGATTGCCCGTGGACGAGCGTCATAGCATTTCTGCTTGATATATACTGAATCGTGCGTGCGACAATAATCTTTCGACCTTGCTACTAATTTATTCATGAATTGTTCTCGTGATGTAAAAGACATTTCTTTGGTCAACAAGTTTCGTTACGCGCACGTACGTAAAGTAAATGAGAGATAATGCTGTATAACAAATGGAAAATTGTAAAACTTAATGTAAGAGATTTCATGGTAAAAGTAGCTCACACAGTGGTTTAAGATACACTTAAAACAAGCGATTTATTACAGAATTTTGTGAATTAACATAATTGCTCTGTATTTTGCATTATTTCGTTGTTCGCGAAAATTTCTAGGCCCTGGCTATATGGTTTTGTTTCCAGTTTTCACATCTAGGGAGGGGGGCTCCACTTGGGTCTAATTTCGGGCATATCGGTACGTATAGACAACTCAGTCGTACTGACAAATTTTGGGGGACCGTGGGTGTCTGTAAAATCGAGATATGGCTGTTTTTAATTTTTGCTCTGTATGTTTGTTAAGGAAAATTAACAGAATATCTGGAAAAGTCAGGGAATTGTTTTATAGAGATACTGCTGGCCATGTTATATAAGGAATGAGTAAAATGAGTAGAATTGATAAATTTACAGTTTGACAAGTGGTAAATTTTCCACATTTTTTATATAGGTTAACTAGCATTACAGTATAGGAAGACTTCTGGAATGTCTTTGTACAGTGTTACAACTGGGCATATCGCATTGCAGGTGGAAGAGGTGGTGGATTACACGAGGACTCTGCCCATGTACGCCCATCTCGCGCCCAAGTTCAAACTCTTGCAGGTCGATGGCAAGTCGCTGCTCGTCATGAAGGAGTATAGCCTAGTTCAGCTGTGTAGCATGAAAATGGGCCCAGCGCTGAAGATTGTGGACTTCGTCCATCAGACAAATACCAGCCGTCTACGCTTAGCCGCTATCAGACGCTACTTCCCCAACCGCTAGCAACCATCGCAGTGTTTGTCCCTCCTAAGGCCAGCTCTCACACCCCAGCATTACATTTTCAACATATTTCTTCTGCGTCATTTGTTGGCAAGAAATTNGGATTACACGAGGACTCTGCCCATGTACGCCCATCTCGCGCCCAAGTTCAAACTCTTGCAGGTCGATGGCAAGTCGCTGCTCGTCATGAAGGAGTATAGCCTAGTTCAGCTGTGTAGCATGAAAATGGGCCCAGCGCTGAAGATTGTGGACTTCGTCCATCAGACAAATACCAGCCGTCTACGCTTAGCCGCTATCAGACGCTACTTCCCCAACCGCTAGCAACCATCGCAGTGTTTGTCCCTCCTAAGGCCAGCTCTCACACCCCAGCATTACATTTTCAACATATTTCTTCTGCGTCATTTGTTGGCAAGAAATTGTCAAACATTTGACAGTTGTGTTACTTTACCTGCAGCAAAAAAAAATTATCTTTTCAGAACACATTATAAATACTGCATTTATCTCATTACAGTCAAATAGTTTTTATCATCTAGTTAAATATGTCTATTATATAATTTCTCAAAAATTATGCCGAAAATTTTTGTATATATTTAAAACTNTTATCATCTAGTTAAATATGTCTATTATATAATTTCTCAAAAATTATGCCGAAAATTTTTGTATATATTTAAAACTAAAAATATCAACTTTTAGTCTGCAAGCTTGCCTTAAGGACATAGCCCTTGTATAAACACCTGAGGAGAATCGGTTGACTATCTTTGCAGCTGAGTTCTTTTGAAGTCCTTGATAAATGTGATTTAATTATGGAGTTGAGTCTATCAAGCTGTCTCCTGGTTATGGAAATTCCACTTATTCACCTACAGGCAGCCGTATTAAATCTGGCGATACTAACAAAGATGTTGTGTGTTAGAAGTTGCAAAATTTTCGGATTGTTAACATAATTCTAAGCAATGTGATTGCATGTGCAGAATGTCAGCGAGGCACTTGCTTATGAGAGACTTTACTGAAAAGTAAAATATTATCATGTTGCTGATTCCTATTGATTATTTGCTTCAAGGGTGCTGTTAGTAAAACATTAAATATTTTATTTGTTTTTCCAAACACCATTAAATTTACCTCTGACACATACTCTTAATATGATTTCTCTCAAATGAAAATATGTAAGTTTCATGTTTTATGCATACGACTAATTGCATTTCAAATTCATAACTTATCTCTTCATGGAATAGCAAAATATAGAAGAAATAGAATTTTTTGTATTTAAAAAAATAGTAATGAGCTACTTTAAAAACCACACAAATAAAAATGTTTGTATTGTTGTAAAATATAAAAACAAAAAAAAATATTTTTGATTTATGCGTTTAAATTATTTTCTTTGAAATTTAATTTTGCTTAAGCAAATCTTAGAATGACCTTAAACAGTATCTTCATGCATCGAGTAATTTTTGTTTTATTTTGGTGTTATAAAAAGCAAATGTGTGATATTGCTGTGTCATTTTATACCTAAAAAATGTAGATTCTGATTTCTTTTTATTTTATGCAAATGACAATACATGTAATACTTACCAGTTTGAAACAAATGTAAATTAATTAATATTTTCCTTCCTGTACCCTTGGGATGCATTATTTAACACATTTTTATTTGCACGAATTAATATATTATTAGTAATCATAATTATCTCTCACAAAAACAGATAATTTCCATCAGATTCAAGTTAATGTTTATCATATCAGTTAATGGAAAATACAGGAGATGTGCTAAACCAAGAAGATTCCAGTTTATGTAGCTTTTAGCACTGAAATGGGAAGTTTTCTAGGATAATCGCTAATATGGTTTGCTTTCATCTGTTTCATGTTTTGGCATTGCATGCAACAAGCAGGATATCAGCTGCTGCTTGCATTTCTACACCCTTCACCAGTATTTCCCAACTGTGCCAATCTTCCCAAAAGATTACATTTAGGACAAAAGTTTTATCCTCTAAACTTTCTTAATTTTAAAGTGAAAGATATAGTGTTCTTAGTGGAATAACTGATAACTTAATATGCCACTCAATGGCCAACGAAGTTTGTGTCCGTCAACTTTATACTTAAGATTAGGTTTAGTTTAGTTTTAAGTGGCCCTTTAAGCCTATCAGTATATATAAAGTGCAAAAATAAAAAAATTTATAAAAATATAATTATTTCCTCTTCTCTTTTATGTTGCAAAATAATGTTTAAGTTTAATTAAGGGATCAACGTCATTCAGAGNATATAATTATTTCCTCTTCTCTTTTATGTTGCAAAATAATGTTTAAGTTTAATTAAGGGATCAACGTCATTCAGAGATAAAAAAAATTGTGTTAAGCTTGCTAATTACTTACAAAATGGACAGTCATTAAAATTTGTAGACTTTAGGCATGATTTTTAGACATGCTATTAATAGTGAACTTGAGTTTCAAAATTTACTTATTGCATAATTGTCACAGAAATCTGTAAGACTTATTCATTTTCACTGGTCTGATCAAGAAGTTAGATGAATAAATGCAAAAAAATAATGTACATTGGATAATAACCATACAGAAGATACAACTAGAAGGAAAATGCAGTTTAAAATCATACAATGGGATAAAAACTATTAATTTTGCAAAAACACAATTAGTCATTCTCTGTGGCAGGTCAGGTGTTCACAATGGATATACTGTCTGCAAATTTTGCATTCTTGTTGACGAAATCTTGAGAGTAAAATAAAAACATATCTCCAAAACACATTTTATGTTATTATTGTGTTTATGTTTTTCTTTTGTATTTGTCAGCAGGAGTTAAACAACCCATAGTTATATTTGCTGTGTTATTTTTCATATTCACATAGTATTATTTATTTAACTGGATTTTTTAATTTGTATCGTACATTTTTAATTGTTTTCTTGTTCAACTACTGTNAAACTAAAGAGATTTATATTTTGACTGTCAAATTAATTCCTTTGAAAGTCTGCATGCTATCGGGGATATAGCATCCACTGTTTGCAACAGAGTTAGATGTTGTGAAGTGTCGTTATCTTAAACTGGTCCATCACAACTTTTGAAATGGCGATTACAGTGACATGATGGTGGTTTTTTAAATATAATTTTATTTTAGAGAAAACACATCAGGGGAATGGGTTCTGTGAAATCACTGGAATGCAGTTTATAATAAAACAAATTTGGTTGGATAAAACAGTAGTTTGAGTAAAGGCATTATCATTATGGTGCATCAACCAGTCAATGGTGTTCTTCATGCATGTCACATGAATGCTGAGCACCTCTCATTATTAATTGCAGTTGACATTAACTTGTCGCTACTAGGCCACCTGAGTTTGACAGGATGATGGCTAGTTACTATACTTCGGTACAGACTGAGGGCACCTGTGGTTGTTGCGTAAGTGGTAAACAAATACTCGTATTCTCCGTTATTAAACACACCAGTATTTTATTAGTCTGAAGGTAACATAGGTATTTACACACACTGGCGAGACTGAGCCCCCTTGCAAGTCGTAGGCCTGAAGGGCTGGTGGGCGGAATGCTATGCGTCGGGGAAGGTTGTTTGAAGGGAGACGTTTCTACTTATCTGTGACTGCGGCTTTTGGTGAGTTGTCTTCGTTGATAGTGAAGCCTGGTGAGTTGGGTGGCCCTTTTTCAGGCCCTCGGACTGGCTCTCGTTGGCTTGCTGTACTCAGCTGGCTTCTTCCTTCGGCTTTGACTGACTCTCTCGGAAGTCCGGGATAGTTTCCCGAGGACTTTGAGTGTGTCTGCGAACTCGGCTGGCGTTACTCGTAGGAGAGTGCGTCTCCTCGTCTGCATCGATGTCCGCAACGATCCGGCTCGCGTTTCTGACTTCCCCACCTCGGAAACTGCCACTATGTTTTCGGAAATGAACTCATAAGTTCTCGGCACTTCTACTTGGTTTGTCTCGAAAATTTACACATGAAGTTTCGGCTGTTTCTGGGTTCTATCCCCGGTGACGTCACAGTTGACTTACTGACTGACTGACTGCTTGCCTCGTCGCCCTCCGGCGCACGAATATGTCTTCTCGGGGAATGGCGCTTTCTCGGTATGGGGCTGCCACTCGTTTCTGGGAATTTACTCAAGTTCTCAGCACTGTTCCCGCCACACGACTGCTTACTCCCGTGTCTCCTTCGCCTCCCGTCTCGGCTGCACCTATCTTGTCTCGCGGCTGTACCGCCGAACAACTCCTGTCTTGGCTGGCTACAATTGACTGCCGGGATCCGAACCCCGCCTTCGACTGACTCACCCGACTGCCGCCTCTCTGTGTGCGATATGTCTTCCTGACTGACGCTGGTCCGGGGCCTCTCGATGCCTCTGAACAACTGCGAACAACTGACCCTGAACAACTGATCCCCTGCCTCGGCTGCCTCGTGAATTTAACCCGTGTCTCGCTATATTCAAGTTATCTGTCAGCAGTTTCTCGAGAATGAAATCGGGAAATCTTCTATGTACCTCGCACGTTTTTGTGCAGGGTTTCGTGTCTCGTCAGCTGCTTGTGTTCTCCAACTATGGCGGAGGGAGGGTGCGACAGGACGTCTCGGGGATTCCTGTGAGCTGTGTCTATATTAATTCTCGGCAGGGGCTCCCCTGATTCCTTCGCCGAGGGACGCATGTCAGCTATTTTTTNTTTTTCCCCGCATACCCTTATACGTCGGGACTGACCCGAGGATTATCCTCTCTGGGTGTGAATACAGTGCAATGCCTATCCCATGTATCTGTCACGAGTCAAATGTACACAATATTGTAGTTGTTAAGTCAAAGGGTACTCGTAGTTTTAGATACTGTAAATTGGATTTATGTTGGATTTTTTGGGATAGCATTGCACCACTCAATTTTTTTGTTTTGGTGCCATTTGGCAAAGAAACAGAGAAATTTAGCCTTGTACATATTTTTAATTTTTTTTTGTTTTCAATCCAGGTGACATATGCCACCTCTTTACCAAATGAAAACAAAACAAGCATTTTGAGTGGTGCAAAGTTCCCTCAGCAGGTGCAAAAAGGCAGTGAATATAGACAATATTTTAGTTTTTATGTCAAGAAATGTGTTTTTTAATAGTGAATGTACATATTTTAGTTTTATTGTCAAAGGATACCCACAGTTTTATACACCATAAACTGGGGTAACTTTACACCACTCAATATTTTGTTTTGGTGCCATTTGGCAAAGAAACAGAGAAATTTAGCCTTGTACATATTTTTAATTTTTTTTTTTTTTCAATCCAGGTGACATATGCCACCTCTTCACCAAATGGAAGCAAAACAAGCATTTTGAGTGGTGTACAGTTACTCCAGTAGGTGCAAAGTGGCCCCAGTTTATGGTAGTAAATGTACACAATATTTTAGTTTTCATGTCAAAAGCAAGTCATTGTTTTTGATAGTGGTGGTAGGTACTCATAGTTTTAGATAGTGAATGTATGAAATATTTTAGTTAGGTATGTCAAAAGCAAGTAACTGTTTTTTATAGAAATTTTACATAAAAAACATTACTTGTTGGTTGTTTCAAGAATTATGTACATATGCCATTGCAAACACTTAATTTTAATCTCAGAAATTCTAAGTTTTAGTGTAAAGTAAATAAAAAATATACATAAATTAAATAGGAATTAATGAGCCCGAGTTAGCTGTTATCTACAAACATGTAACACATATAATAAGAAGGAATTGATTCAGAGAACAAATAAGAGAATGACACAACACAATGAAAATGTAACANATGTAACACATATAATAAGAAGGAATTGATTCAGAGAACAAATAAGAGAATGACACAACACAATGAAAATGTAACACACATATAATTCAGAGCAGGAATGTAGGTTATAAACCAGAAAAGTGACACAATACAACGATAATTCGGTAGCCAAANCACATATAATTCAGAGCAGGAATGTAGGTTATAAACCAGAAAAGTGACACAATACAACGATAATTCGGTAGCCAAACAAACAAACAGCAAGTATGGAGTATGAAGAATATTACCATATTACCCTCTGGTTGTTCCCTACTATGATTGCATGGACAAACTGAGAACCATTCTTAAATGTGGACATAAAATTCTGGCATCATAATGTTTTCTACAAACTACCCAGATTGGTCTTCAAACTACCCTCCCAACTTTGAAGCAAACTGGTGCACCCCATATAACCAGCAAGTTCCACAATCAGTAATACCACCACGCCCAGGGGTTCTCATCCTTGTAATAGCCCACGTTGCAGCTCTTGTGCTATACCTAACTTGACCATTTTTTTTCTCTCTCAAAACGGGACACTAGTCAGTTTTCATTTGCGAGTAGGTAGATTGAAAAAAAAAACACGTTATCAGGATTAATACGTAGGTATATTACTTACATATTTTTAATTTTTTTATTTTTCAGAAAAACAAATTTGTTTTAATATATTAGGCGATGATTTGAAGTAGGAGTAAAATTACTGGCAGGTTGTGTTAATATTCACCTTTGTGATCAACATCACTTTAGGTACTGAAACTTGCAGTTGGGTCTTTTCAGCGGTCCACAACTTGTTCATGAGCGAGAACACACGCTCTACTGGTGCGTTTGTGCCAGGCAGACAAAGGATATATATTCAACAACTATACTATTGTACGTATGATTGGGATTATTGTTGTCGAAGTGTTTAAATACCTCTACCCAACGATTTTATGTTGAAACATTCAACGTATTCAATTCTGACAATTTTTGCGGCGTAATGTATTTTGAAATAAGTGAATATTCATTTATTATTTCTGTGTCTTTGTTAGAGTCAATAAGATTAACTTCAATTAGTTCATCCATTACTTTTTGCACTTCTTCCCATGCTGGTATTTTTGTCAGATTTGCCCAATGAAATATTTCTAATTCTTTATTGAACGAAGTTCACTGCTCTAAATGCTCTTTGCTTGTCTTATAAAACTCTGCAGCCGCAGTTTTTATATTTTCTTCTTGGATGTCTCTGCAACCGCTTTATTGTAATTTCTTTATTAAATTACGGACTGCGAACGGAAGAAACTTAGTATTTTGTTTAAAAGCCAAATTTTCTTCTGAATCCTTCATTTCTTTTGTGGCTTCAATGGCCGAAGTATTTTGACCCTCAATTTTCAATATAGCTTGGTGAAATGTTGCTGACTGTGAATGTATAAAGTAAAGCCACAATTCTGAGCTGTTGTTTTCGAAGAAGCTTTTTAGTATGGTTGGACATTTGTCGATACTTAAAAAATAGTTCTTTAACTGTTAGTACATTTTTAATACTCTTTCAATTGCAGGCATAAGCGCGAGCCACCTGGTTTTAATGTAGCCTACCAATTTTTGATATTCGGTGTTGACTTCTTCACAAAACTCTTTGAGAGTTTCCACGCGGACCGTGTAAATACAGAAAAATTAGTCTATTTTTACTATAACACATCCAAAGTCAATAGGCAGACAATCAGCGGCCGATTTAACGGCGTTGTGAATAACATCAGCTCCGCAGCCGATGCCTATTAATTTTCTTCCGAGAGATGTATTTAATTTTGCTTACACTCCTCACCTATTTGAACCGCCGAAATTGCAGCAATCTTCGCAGACAAATTGTTTTCTGTTAAAGCTTTCTTCAAATAATCTTAATCATTTTGTCAGACGTTTCTCCTGGTTGCTCTTGAAATTCTAAAATTTTTTACTTGAACGCCTTCACACGGGAATATTTTCTGAGCCCCGTGGTTTGAAGCATCCGTTAAAATTGTAAGACAATTGGTGTCACTTAGCCGGTCTTTCAGTTCATCAATCGCTGCGCGCGCTGATACATTTACAATAACTGCTTCTGTTTACGTTCTCGCACAAGTGAATTTCGACTCAAAACATAATTGTATTAATTTAGAAGCACAATCATTTGAGCGAAAGCTGTGGTTCTCTTGGACCGTGTGATAGGCCCAAACACCTTCCGCGGCAGCGACTTCCAGATCCTTAGAAGTTGGAGAATCAGTATTCTTGACAAAATTGAGCATTGAAGAACTCGATGCGGCGCGGCGGCAAGATCGACTCTTCTATGTCTTTTCGGATTTTAAATGTTGCTCAATGTCACCGACACCTCCATGTGCCAAACTAAATTCAGTACGGCTTTTTTTCACATCTGACGTCCAAGAGAGACTGAGTGTTTTTATTTTTTTATATATATTTTTTTAATATATGGAGATTTCGTTTGTAAGTTAACATTAAATGTACATTTGCGTTTAGGCATCGCGATTCACACAAACACGTTCAGAAAATCGAGCTCGTAAGTAGTTATAAGTAGACAGACTTACGCGCTTACGCTGGAGAACAATCGACGAATAATGCGTGCGTCGGAGATTCGCTCTTGCTGGGCAGGAGGGAGGGAACCACGCCGCCCGCCCGCGCGTCGCGAAAACATACGAGCGAGAAGTCATCTGACAACCGCGGATAAAGCAGAATTCAGACGTTTCAATTTGTATGGTAAATTTACAGTTTTGAAATTATTTTTATGATTAGTGAGTCAATATTTTTGCTCGCTTGATAAAAACGGGACATTCGGGTGTCCCGAAGCTTTCATCGGGGACAACGGGACAGAGTGCTGAAATACGGGACTGTCCCGTTAAAAAAGGGACGTATGGTCACGTTAAGTATAACCACCACACCACCGTGGCCCCGCTGAAGAGCGGTGCTTTGGCATCTATGGATTGGAGAAATACTTTCTGCTCGCTCTTAAAACCTCGATGTTAAGTGCCGCCCAAATTTCTTCACTCACTCGTCCCTCGACAGTGACTCATCAGCAGTATCAAATAACAAAGAAACACTTAAACACTTGTCTGTAATTTCTGCTGCTGACGGTAAAAAAAAAAAAAAAAAAAAAAAAAAAAAAAANAAAAGAGGGACTGTGGCTGTAGTAATATGTTCACATGACGGAATAATACAAACTCACCGGGGAAAATTAACGACTTCCTCACCCCTTCTGATCTTCGGGCCTTCTTCTTTAATATTTCAGCTAAGGACCTCGTTTAGGGGAGTTTTAAGGGGCGGAGAATCTGTGTCGGCAGCCTATGAGCAGAGTCTGAGCAAACAGGCTGTAGACCCCGCCGACTGGCAATAACAATTCACGCTTCCTCCCCCCCTTCCCCGACCATTTCACGACCCAGCCTCTTCGCCAACCAGTTGTACAAACCCTGCCCAACGTGGCTCGTAAACCGAAGCAATTTCGGGGGGATTAAAAGCGATTTTACCCTGGAGGGGTGGTAGGGATTGCCCTTGGGATGAGCGCGAAGGCGGGTGCTGAGGGATGGGTTGCACACAGTCGCAAGCCCAGACATCAAGACGATATTCGGTTAGGGGTGGCCAAACCTCAGAAACTACCAGTAGAAGAAGATAGTGGAAGCAATCGGATTTTAACTGGAAAGTAGCGTTTTATGGGCTTGTACCGTCTTTCAAAAGAGTTTAAGAAAGCACGTCGGATGCGTTGGAAATTTTATTTTTCCTCCTTTGTTTTAAATTTATTGTAAACCGACCAGGCAATCAGGGCTGTACTCCACTGGGCAAATATCACTTGCATTGGTCGAGGTGGTGTAGTGGTCAGACTACTCTCTTCCCAGCAAGGCAAATCGTGTTTGATTCCCAGTGGGGTCACCCAGATTTTTAAATGTTGAAACATTGCAGAAGTTTTTGTTTTCCCGGCGGGTTTTCTCTGGCTAGTCCCGTTTTCCCACGGCATTGCACTCCGCCGCTGCTCTGCTTTGGCCATATTTAACCCGCATCGGCGCTCAGTATCTCGCTGTTACGGAGGGCGCGTAATTGTTCGATTCGGGTCGACTCGGCTCAGAACGGACTTTTCGGCAAAAGTAAAAGAACGTTTTTTAATACGACTACCCGGACTTTTCGGCAAAAATAAAATAACTTTTTTTAACACGACTACCCGCGCAGTACAATGGCTCGACCCGTCCCATCTCGCAATCTTACCGTCAGCTCCGATCGGAGCCGGCTGACGTTGCTGTTCAGAACAAATAATTCCGAAAATCCGATTGGTCTAGACAGAAGAAAAGTATCGATGTTATATTAAAAAGTAGAAATTACATCCTGTGTGTGTATGTATACACATAAACTGATTGATTGTAAAAGGCTTATTAACGTCCCCCAGTGTTATTCCTGAAGGCGTATCAAAGGACGGCTTGCAAACTAACTTATGACCTCATTTAATCTAACACCCATTCCTTACCTAGGATTCGAACCCAGAACCTCTCGCACTGCAGACCGGCAGCGCACCAACCGACTGCGCCACAGTAGGTTGGCAATGCACTCATAACCGTATACCTATATACTCATTTACATATAAAGTACATAAATGCATATTGTTACAAGACGCAAGTGGGGCGGGGCGCATCCGAGTTCGTGAAGGATGGAGGCCTTAATAAAAACAAAATTACCAGATTTGANCATCCGAGTTCGTGAAGGATGGAGGCCTTAATAAAAACAAAATTACCAGATTTGACCTTTAGTTCATTCACACAGCTATTATTTACAACACCAAACCATCAATCTGCACTATTACTCTTTTTATTCTCAGTGAATACAACACTCAATGTTTATCTCAATTCCAATTAAAGTCCTCCTCAATGCCTCTATGTTGGTTGTAGTCACTTAACTCACACTCAATACTTACAAACGGTTTACCCTGCCCATTGCTGTCATTCAAAATGTCTTACAATCACATCCAGTACAGTAGTCCTGCCCGCCAGTTTCTCTCTTCACCGTACCGATGCTCGCAGTCAGCAGACTCCGCTCCCGCTGGTCACACTCGCCGCCACTTGACGCACTGTTGCCTCTTCGCATCGCTGGTCTTCTCACACCTGTCGATTTAGGTCGCACAATTCTCCAAACGCCCAGCTCTCAAAACTGTCGGTTTGGGAGGCACATCACGGCTTAGTCTCGGTGGCTCGATCTGGAAGGTCCCCCACGCCTTGAGTCACGCTGAGAGAGGCAAGGGCAATGAACCAGAACATTCCTGAAGGTCAGGAGCGCGCGGGTTTCTATATGCTTATCGCGGCGGCATGCGGCGGTGTGCGTGGTGGCATTCCTTTGAAATATACCATGCCCTCTCAGGTAACTAGTCTAGCCC
>NQII01000332.1:900952-967981 GCA_002778355.1 Clitarchus hookeri | reverse complement strand
TCTCTGGCAGTTGAAACATGAGTTACCAGTGCTCTCTAGTGGACGATATTAAAAATAAATAGTCAGTAGATATGGTGTGGTTAGCAAAGGGGTTGGAAGGGGTTGAGCGAATATGAGTAATTGGCCGACAGTACCACCTATATGTTAAAATCATAAACAAATATGGTTGCCGCCTGGTGGCTAATTCGACAGCTCGCCTGGTGGGTAAATAGATGATTAATACACTAGCACCACCTAGGTGTTGAAATGAAAACAAATGACAAACTAAAAAAACAAGATGGCTGCATACGAGGGAATGAGTATGGGAGGGGGGGAATGTTAAGAAAATGTGATTTACTGGAGCGGGGTTAGTGGTCTGCTGGACATGGTGCTGGGGAAATCTCCGAAAACGTAAAATTTTAAATAAGTTTTTAAAATGTTTTTTATAAAATTTAAAATTTTATGAAATATTGTTTTAATTTTTCTAGTATTTTTTTGGGGCTCAAGGTTATTGTGGTCAAGGTCACCAGCATCCAACAGAGGTGTTNTGTTTTAATTTTTCTAGTATTTTTTTGGGGCTCAAGGTTATTGTGGTCAAGGTCACCAGCATCCAACAGAGGTGTTGTAATCAGTAATGTAATATGTTCCTATACTTTTATTTCTTTCTTTTGATTTTTTTTTTCGATTTTTAAGAATTTTTTTTTGAGATTTTATCCGATATTTATAATAATTGCTTGGGGTGTGGGTGAGAAGGGGGTGAGGTGAGGGTGAAGAATTTGGTTGGATGAGGAGGAGTAGAGGAAGGAGGTGTGGATTTGGCAGGTGTTTGTAGGTAGATGGGGGAGGGGTGCCAGTTCCTCTGATCCTCCCCGGTCCACTGGAACTGGCTTGGAGACTCGAATCTTCTTTTATCGATCTGAGGATGAAGTGGCTCATTCTACTAAGAGCCTCGAATTTTCTTCCTCGCCTGAGGACTTTTATGCCCTTGCTTCGAGAAGCTTCAGATCCGCTGTCCTAATTTTTTCCATTATTATAATTTTTTTTTTTGGGAAAAATAGTAATTTTTTGGTAAAATAATTTATTTCTGAAGTTGTTTTTGGGGTAAAACAAGCCATTTTGTCAATAAAATGATGGGAAAGGGGTCCACCGGTGAACTGGAATGACAGAGCAGGAGGTGACGTCATCCAAGATGGCGAAAGGCTACTGGCTCCTCTCATGAACCCTACCTGAGAAGGAACATATCTACATTAATCTGAAACATATTAAAAGCATGCTCACCGCAGCGGTTCTCAGTTTAGGCTTTCCAGGTCGATAGTCTGGGAAGATGTGTAATGCTTCCGAGAAAACCTCATCGATGCATATAACTTGCACATTTTCAGTTACCAGTGCTCTAAACGGACGTCGAAACACTTGGCTATCGTACGTTGTATATGTTTACTCGTAAAATATAATTGTATTCGTCTGTACTCTCTTCCCTATATCATTCAGTCTTAGCGCATGTANGTATATGTTTACTCGTAAAATATAATTGTATTCGTCTGTACTCTCTTCCCTATATCATTCAGTCTTAGCGCATGTACGTAAGTGTTTTCGGCAAAGTTTTTCGCTCGTTCTGCCTTCGTTGTACTGTCCATATTTATTAATGTAATTGTTCACTTTTATGTCATCGTGTTCACTTGTTGCGTTTTCTTGTTGTCTTCTGACTTAACTTCTTGTCCTGAATTCTCCGTGTTGGTTTTTTGTATGATTACTGACGTCAGCCCAAACTGACTTCTGTTCTGTTCCTTTATGTTGGTTTCTATACGCATTATTCTGGTTTTCTGCGGGATCTACTGATGCAATGGGGTATGTCGAAAATATCATTTTCTTTGATGTTAGGCTGTCGTATCATTGAATATGAATAACACCATAGATGGGGTGAAATAATTTGAGAATTTCTCTTTTGGCGCAGCTAGTTCCAAGTCCAAAAATAAGGTGACTGTAGTATGCAAGGGTTAACAAAAAGTAAAGGTAATTAATTACCTTATGGCACCTTTATTTTAATTTGTTCTGGGGAAAATTGGACATTATACTTTTCCATGTAGTCCCCATGCAGGACGATTCACTTGCATAGTTCNGTATCATTCAACGAGCTTGCCCGCACCTTCCGGAGGAAAGCGTTGCGGTTTCTCCCGTCTGAGCTGAACCTGCACTATAAGAAAAACTTACTGGAAACTTCCTAAACGGCAATGGGACTTTTCAACCTATACGTTGTGTGGAAATATTACCACATAAAAGGTTGCGAACATAGGAATGTTGAGCGTCACTACTATACAAAGGTTATTCATTCTTTCCCGCCCGCATACGAGACTTCCGTGAGTACATGTAGGAACGCTACCATGGATGTAGGGGAAATAACTATTCCACTCGCCGTTTCTCCCTGTACATATTCACTGATCTGGAAAATTTACGGAAAAAATTTCTTAAGAGTGTGCGCGACCACGCAGCTTCTCCTTCAGTGGGCCGATTCCTCAATCTTCTTTAACCAAGGCTTCCTTCCCTCTGGACGTGATATTCCGTGCGCGATGTTTATGGCCGACCGGATCGGCTTTCGTCACTGTCATTCTAACCACTCATACACCTTCCGTTGATATTTGGTGCTTGCTTTATACCGTGTCGACATACGGCGATGGGTTTCCACAGGTTTGACTCCTTCTGCCCACAGAAATGACACTACAGGGTGTTGTTCCTCTACTGCACAGTCGCTTCGTGGAGCGTTCGCACGTACGCACTCGTCGCTGCCTGCCACTCGAATGAACGCGCCCACTAGCCACCCGTCATGCAATGCGCGTGTGGTGTCGTGCGTCAGCCCCTCCCTGTTGCCATCACGTAACCTTGAAATTCCTTTAATTTCTGATCACTCCTGTAGCTTCCGCTTGCCCGTGGCACCGTTTCGCGACAAGCCGACTTACGCGATCCATCGATCCTTGTCCCTTTCTCTCCCGGAGCATTTGTATGACCGCTTGAGGAAGAAAAAAAAAAAGACTGACGACTATCTTTGTTACTCGGCTCGTCGAACGACGACGCCTCAGACAAACTGAAGCTGTTTCAGGACTACCAACTTAAAAAACGGGGAGAAATTTTCTTACGGCTTCCTTCTCTAGAGTATTCTCTATTTTCAATAATGGTGTGCAGCACTGTGGAGAGAGCTAGCAAGGTCTCGTGAGTGAGTGGAGAGATTTGGGCGGCTCATAACATGAGGGACTTGAGAGCCAAAGCAAGGTCTCGTGCATTCAGCACGGCGTTTGTCACTTCTGAACGAATTTGACAATATGCAGTGAGAAAATGTCATTTAATAGGCGTGTTATTCGCAAAGGTAAGAGTTGGATGACAAAATTAATAAAATAAAACGTTAAAAATTTACATGGAATCTCTTTTTTATTTGAAACTTAAAACCCGGTTTTATTATTGGTGTAAATGTTAACGTTAAGTTTTCCTTTTAACAGTTGTTATTTTGAAACAAGTATGAAAGGAGAAAATAACATTTCTTTTCCCTAGAATTTACACATTTAACACATATGTGCGGCAACCGGTTAGTTAAAATTACTTATTTTGAATGTGTGTAGCATCTGTTTTTAAACTTCGTGAAGAGATAACTCGTCGAATTAAATTTCAATGTTAAAATTTGTTACAGCATATTTACACATTTTTGTTTAGAGAGAGTCGTTGGTTCTAGCGGTGTTTATAGGTTCCCTAAAATGTAATTAAGCTGTTTTTTTTTCTGATAAATGTAATCGACTCAACACAGCAGAACATATGTAATAATTTTGTGGCAATTGAATTAAAAATCTTAGGTGTAGGTTGTGCGTATCATGAAGGGTGGTGCATTTTTACAAAGGCAAGAAAAATAGGCTTTAATTCTAATATTTACTGGTCACCTTCTTTTAAAGTTACCAGACATGATTACTATATTATATGTTACTTTAAAATTGTGGAAAATTGTCCTTTTGAAAGGTAGCTAGTAAATATTTGGCATTTTCTCAATTAAAACATTGGTCTAGATAAGCTTAAGTTTTTAAAAGTTCCTTCTATTTAGCTAAATGATGGTGAAGAAACACAAACATGGCTACTTTTAATCCACAAAACTTACTTGAAAGCACATACTTATTTACAGGGAAATTTCCTCAAAATTCATTTGCAATAAGTCTCAAAAACCATATAAACATTTAAATCTAAATATCTTAAAAAAAGTGAACGGATGAAAGTAGGGGCAAGAAAATTTCCAAATATTTCTTCAGGTCTTGGTAAAAAGCTTCTAAATGTCTCCTATGAACACCGTCCACATTATTTAAACAAAACAAGTAGTCTTTGAATGTTTACATTACACTATATCCAAATTTATTGTGAAGTGATTTTCAGTATCGGTGCAGAGGATGTAAGCGGTTGCAATGCCGCTTTTGATTGTAGAGACGTTAGTATCATACTAAAGGAAGCAAAGTTCTATGAAAAAAAAGTAATATTTCAATATATACTTTGCAGTATAAAAGTCGATTACTTTATTCCGTGAGCAGCATGCAATGGCTCTAGCTCATCATCCTTTTGTGCAGCTTACTTACAGGTCATGTGAAAGTGTAGTGCCTTGGCTAGTGATAAGTGACGTAAATAGTTAACCAGAGTGAGCAAAGGAAATTATCATTGGAATTCATTGGGAAAGTGTAGAACTACCCAACTTGAAAAAATCACTTTTTCCTTAAATTATATTTTTCTTCTGACTTCCCAAGACGTTTCTTTTCGCAATGAGCCTAAGTGATGTCACGTCGTACCTTCTTCGTCCTGTGAAATACTGTTCCCGATACACGTGCTATCATCAAGAAGCAGTAAACGTGAGCGCAAAAGTCCGTTGTCATAGAAAATTTTGATTACTCGGTGCACGCAGTGAGAAAATAATGTCGTTATAGGGACCACATTTCTGTAGCCGTGACCCACCTAGACTATAAGTATGTGGGTGGCAATCAAGTGGGTTGTCGGTACAGTAGAAATATTGTTAACGGAGTTAGCAATATCAACGAAACTATCTGTTGTGGCCCTGTCTGTGACTGTACCTGCTACTTTACGAGTCGTTCCTAGAACAGAGCAACCTGGTCTTGCTACTAAACAGATCGTTCCTACAGCAGAACTACCTCACCAATATTTTGATTGTTCCCGCAGCAAACAGAACTGCAGTAAACTAACGGAACATTCTGATACCGGTACCGAAGTTTGATTGCTGCTACCCTGAAACTCGCTTATAAGCTGTTCGTGGTAAACTAAGCATTTTAGAACACCCTGCTTAAGATCTACTTGTGTGCACATTGTGTAGTATCCTACTAAATGTAAAATTTAATACGACCTTGGGCCTGATCACTTCATTAATGCCTTTGTCGAGTAACACTTTGAAGTTATTATAAAAGTAAAGGTTTTCACAAATCTGTCAATTCTTACACTTATAAACATTAAAAAACCGAAAGGAAAATAAATCATTAAAATATTTACTAATGTTTACCTATTACTTTGAACTCAACGTTAAGACATGGAACTACTTCCCCACCGTCATTACCAACTTTAATGCGATCATGCCAGTTAGCGTGTACGTTAAAATATATGCTGGTAGGGACAGTGACATTTTTCAAAGGTTGGTTACGAAAATGTTGAACTAACAGTGAACATTCTGTATAGAGCTGTTGTCTCTCCTCTGCTGATTTTCTTCAGTGTAGTCTCAAAGTGTGGAAGGAAAATACCCGAACTTTACTCTGGAACTTCCACAAAGATAGTTTATTTTTTTTTTAAAGCAAAAGTATGCAAATTACGTGAGACGCTATCTTCCACAATGGCGCTTTTCAGCTGCGGCTGTGAGTGAACGTTTTCTTCCTCCGCGGCTGGCGTGTCGCGGTGTTGCGATGCTTACATATTCATGGGCGGCAGCTCGGCAAACGAGGAGATACCATGCGAATGTCTTCAAAGGTGTCGGTGCCCATATCCTATCTTTGAAACATGAATCATCGCAACTCCACTGCCAGGCATGCGAACCGTCATTTGAATTATTAACATCATGATACAGTAGTTAATTATGGAAATTTATGAAACGGCATTAGCTTTTCACAACTACCTGCGTAGCTGAGCAGGGACCGTGGTGCTTTTGTGTTTAGACTACTCGCCTCACACCTTGACGAACCGGGTTCGATTCCCGGTGAGGTCACCTCCAGGTTTTTGCATGTGGGAATCGTGCTGGACGATGACGCTTGTCAGCGGGTGTTCTCGGGGATCTCCCGTTTCCCGCCCTTGCATTCCGGCGCTGTTACATACATCGCTTCGCTCTCTGAAGACTTCAATGTCAAGAGCAACCAAAAATATCTTCATTCACTGCATGGCTGAGGTACCTAGGTTCAAATCCCAGATGAACTACAGCTGCATACAATTTGTATATGTAAATTTATGTTAGTTTAGAATGTAAGCCATTCGCCGTAAAGCTTTTCATCTTAAAACTGTTGAAGAACAATTTTTCTCTTAATTTTGATAATTTTTAATGACTTCGTGACACGATATCGATAATATGTAATTTAATTGCCAAATTATTTTCAAAAAAGCATTGTTTTATGTTTTGTTAGTGTAAATATAAGAACTTTAGCCTAAAATTGTAATTTGTACACATTTCAAAAAGTTATTTTGACACGAGTTTAGTTTCATCTAGTGTGCTTGTTGACATCACAGATGTGGCTTGTCTCAATTTCTATGAAATTAATAGTTTTTAACTTCTGGCTGTTTTGACTTGAAATATATAAAAAGTTGAAATTGAAATACGGGCAATCTGCATAATAAATTTCCAATAAATATTTTACATTACATTGTAATGTTATAAACAATTCTTTCGAGCTGCATCCTAATGCAGAGATTGGTTTGAAAAATATATATAAATTTGATATTCTCGTAACTCGCTTAATTAATTTTTGAAACCTTATTTTTCTCATTGTTATAATTTTTTCAGGATATTATTTCATATCACAACGAAAAAGTGCGTATTACGAATAGAACGTATAAAGTAATTGTAGAATTTTGAACAACTTAAAGTGGTGGATGTGTACTGAGTCAGAATAGTGCGTCCTCTCAGCCCTGCTTAAGTATACTATACCGCTACAGAACCGAACTTATCCCCCATCTAACGTGGGATTGCTCATCATCAATCTAGGTGTTTTATTGTGAACCACATAAATTCAGTGCCATCTGATAGTCCTAAGCACCTTATTTGGTTCCACCCACCTTACAGCNCTTTATTGTGAACCACATAAATTCAGTGCCATCTGATAGTCCTAAGCACCTTATTTGGTTCCACCCACCTTACAGCTGCGAGTTGATCAACATAAAAGCCCCTTTCACAGGTCGGTTGCAAATTGAAATCTTATAACGCCCAATAAATAAATCTAATCTCCCCGTCCTCGCCCATAAATTTATCTAAGGCTTGCGTAGATCCCGATATTGTTTCTGAGAAGAATATAAATACTTCACCTCTGATTTTAAAATATGTTTTTAGGCAATTTATTTTTGCATGATTTTCCACATTCCATNGAATATAAATACTTCACCTCTGATTTTAAAATATGTTTTTAGGCAATTTATTTTTGCATGATTTTCCACATTCCATAAAAATTGGAATAGCTAAACGTATTTTTATGCCTTGTTCTCTCATAAAGTCAGGTATTTCAGGAAAATAAAAAACAATTTCTGTTGTAAATATTAGTAATTTTCCCGTAAACACAGACAGATATGGGACTTAGAGATATGCACTCATATTGTCAGAAGTTTAATTTTTTATACAGTGGCATATACCTGATTTTTCTCATTATGTCAATTCGTTACTAAAAATGTACATAATTTTTTACATTCTCGTATGAAAACATTACAAATACAACTTACTCAACTTACAAACCTAAAAATGAAGATATTCTGATAGCTGCATTTTAAAGTTAAACACTGACCAGTGAACCTGCTGTAGTTAGCCAATGGTATAAAATTAGAAATAATTAGTTCTCAGTCTTAGCGTTTTATTAAAAGTTTGATTTTTCAATATAGTCTCATTAATAACTCAACGTTTATAACCATTTTAGTGCGACGATATCGGCCCATGAAAAATAGCAGCCAGGTGTATTGCAATGTCAATTTTTAGAAAACGGAAAAAAGCTTCACAAAGGGCAGAAAAGTCAAAGTAAGCGAGTATACAAAAAGTACTTACTTAAATCAAGGGTCAGAGCTGCCAGAAACAATGTCAAAGCATTTCTGGTAGATGTTTAAATAAGGAATTGAAAAAGTATTAGGAATATAGACGACGTCTCTTCGAGATTTTGCGCGTGTCAACAGAACGTCATTCGCTGAGATTCAGGTTTGAGTGCTATTCGTCAATCTGCACGTGCTGAAGATCTCATGTCCAGCCACCAAGGGGAGGAGAATGAGCACCAGCCGTAAAGCCCGGTAATCACCATCATACTTCTTAACTTAAATCAGTATTTATATAATTCAGCTAAGATAGAGTTTTAACCAAGGGCTTTTTTTGTCAAAACTACTGTCGAGCGAATACCCTTTCACCATATAGTTTCCATGCTGGAACGAGAAAAATGTTTCTGGGCTTTGGCTGTCATATAACCAAAAACATATATGGCTGCATACAATTCAAAATAAAAAATTACAAAGTTATCTGAAAAGAAAGTTAGTTTGCTACATATTATTTTAGCTTTATGTACTACCACTGTATGTTATTTGCAAACACAAATCGATAGGGTGAATATTCTTTATTTTTAAAACAGAAGTGCAGCGATTTTAGCGTACCGTACATGCGCAATCCTAGAAGATGTAATGAGAAAGAGGACGGATTCGCTTTGTCAAATCAACGATTTTCACACCTGCGACGTTGTATGGCATCGTTTTGTTTACTACAGTGCATCTCTATGAAATATACCCACAGTTATCAAATGGCATCATGGATAGCTTTCATAAAACGTTGACATATTATGTTGGCAGCAGCGTTTGCTCTTAGCTCTACTCTATAGTTGTGTTGACTCATGTTACTGTATAATGAGATGTTCAACTCTATGCATGGTGGTGCTGCAAAAAAAATTATCTTTAAATTTTAACAAAAAATTAAATAATTTAATAACAGTTAAAATTTTAGGTTATACTGAACTATATAAGCAAACGTTGTGAGATGATTCGTTATGTAAATGAGGTAGAAAACATAAGACGACCTATGGTCAAACGTGTTTATTAAGGGAGAGACACGCCCTTGAGTATTGGCAATTACAGTTAGTTGTTTGTAAAATGTCAGAAAATCACGTTATGAAGCAATACACTCGTGAATAGTGTTAGCCTGATTTGATATCTGCCGTCGTGAACATTTGGCGGGTAATAACATCGTCCGTCATTAGGAAATTATTGGGATGCCATCTTAAAAACAAGAAAATGTTTGTTACCCTAAGTGTATATTGATTAGTATGACGTAATAATAATGTGTACAGATAGCAGATATCAAATCAAGCTATCACTATTCGCGAATTTGTTGTTTTATTTCGCGTTGTTCCTGACATTTTGAAAATTACTGATCTTAATTCTTAATTTTCAAGGGTGCGTTACTCCCTTGATATAGGTTTTTCACCATTAATTGAGCACTTTTCCAACGAACCTAAATGTATGTATTTTAACGGGCACACTAAGTGACATGGACCCAGCAAAGTTGGTAACGATTGGAGGGAAAGTACACTGGTGGAAAATGTAAAATGAACATCTAGACGCAATGGTATCACATCAATGGAGGTTTAATTGAATAATTATACAGGTTGTACATTTTATTCGATAATGATCCGGCTGGAAGAGCTGGAAGAGGACATCTCCTTGGCGTTGTAGGAATGGCAACAAGATGGGCTGGATGATGTTCTGTAAGTAGCACGCGCTGTCCAGTGTTCCCTCAACAAACACTAGAGGCGTACGGCCATTGTAGNCTGGATGATGTTCTGTAAGTAGCACGCGCTGTCCAGTGTTCCCTCAACAAACACTAGAGGCGTACGGCCATTGTAGACTATTGCTCCCCAGACCATGATGCCAGGAGTTTGTCCTGTATGTCACTGCCGTATACACTCTGGTTGTTGCCGCTCTCCTGGTCGACGCTGCACTCGAAAACGACTGTCACTGTCGCCATGGCAAAATCTGCTTTCATCACTAAACACAACAGTACTTTAAGTATGCCTGTTTCGGCGCATGATTCATGAGTACGATTCAGGATTCGTCCGCCGTCTTGGATGACGTTATCTACTGCTCTGTCATTCCGGTCGGCCGGTGGCCATTTTACCAACAAAATTACTTGTTTTTACCCCAAAAATTACTTCAAAAATCAACTATTTTAACCAAAAATCACCTTTTCCCCTCAACATTTTTCTTCCCCCACCCCCTAAACCAAACATTTGTGGAAAAAGTGCTTCCTCCTCAATGTGTCTGACTGTCATTGTGGTTGAGATCCTGAACATCAGCCGCAATAATGAATCTGAAAAGCCAATAAAATCAGTTGAATTTTTTTTTAATTAAATCTTTTTTTATAATTAAAATATTTTAAGGCGTAAGAGTTGAGTGTTCTATATCACGGGACTCGTATTTATAAGACGCATGAGATCGTGATGTCATATCGATTATGAAACCCAATGTCAGGACCACCATATTTGGTTTAAGAGTTTTTCCCCACCCCTCCTATCCTACATTTCAAAACTCAGTACCATCACCCCATCTTACCAACACCTCTCACCAGCACCTCAGCCACTTTAAATCTTGCCAACCCACCTCACCCCCTCTACCACTACCCCCTCCCCTTCCATCCGTCAAACCCATTTTTTATAGAAGTATCTAACAATTGAGGCGATTTATATCACTACCCCAAACATCGACGGAAATTATATTAAAAGTTTCAATACATTCATTCCTCCCCCTGAAAGACCCTCAAACCACCCCGCACATCTCACATCCCAAGACCCCATCCCCTCCCACCTAAACCAACCAATTCAACACCAATCCGTCTCGAAAAGTGTCAAATTTCCCCCCTTCACCCTTTCCCTTCCCGTTGCCCAACACATACTCCCATGCAACTCTCGCCGGTCAGGCAGCTGGCCGTCTTCGTCAAAACAATCGTAAAACGATCAGACATTAGAACATTTTGTAAATTATTACAATCATTTAATTAAAATGCATTTTATTTATCATTTGAAAATACNCTGGATGATGTTCTGTAAGTAGCACGCGCTGTCCAGTGTTCCCTCAACAAACACTAGAGGCGTACGGCCATTGTAGGCTATTGCTCCCCAGACCATGATGCCAGGAGTTTGTCCTGTATGTCACTGCTGTATAGACTCTGGTTGTTGCCGCTCTCCTGGTCGACGCTGCACTCGAAAACGACTGTCACTGTCGCCATGGCAAAATCTGCTTTCATCACTAAACACAACAGTAGTTTAAGTATGCCTGTTTCGGCGCATGATTCATGAGTACGATTCAGGATTCGTCCGCCGTCTTGGATGACGTTATCTACTGCTCTGTCATTCCGGTCGGCCGGTGGCCATTTTACCAACAAAATTACTTGTTTTTACCCCAAAAATTACTTCAAAAATCAACTATTTTAACCAAAAATCACCTTTTCCCCTCAACATTTTTCTTCCCCCACTCCCTAAACCAAACATTTGTGGAGAAAGTGCTTCCTCCTCAATGTGTCTGACTGTCATTGTGGTTGAGATCCTGAACATCAGCCGCAATAATGAATCTAAAAAGCCAATAAAATCAGTTGAATTTTTTTTAAATTAAATCTTTTTTTATAATTAAAATATTTTAAGGCGTAAGAGTTGAGTGTTCTATATCACGGGACTCGTATTTATAAGACGCATGAGATCGTGATGTCATATCGATTATGAAACCCAATGTCAGGACCACCATATTTAATTTAAGAGTTTTTCCCCACCCCTCCTATCTACATTTCAAAACTCAGTACCATCACCCCATCTTACCAACACCTCTCACCAGCACCTCAGCCACTTTAAATCTTGCCAACCCACCTCACCCCCTCTCCCACTACCCTCACCCCTTCCATCCGTCAAACCCATTTTTTATAGAAGTATCTAACAATTGAGGCGATTTATATCACTACCCCAAACATCGACGGAAATTATATTAAAAGTTTCAATACATTCATCCCTCCCCCTGAAAGACCCTCAAACCACCCCGCACATCTCACATCCCAAGACCCCATCCCCTCCCACCTAAACCAACCAATTCAACACCAATCCGTCTCGAAAAGTGTCAAATTTCCCCCCTTCACCCTTTCCCTTCCCGTTGCCCAACACATACTCCCATGCAACCCTCGCCGGTCAGGCAGCTGGCCGTCTTCGTCAAAACAATCGTAAAACTATCAGACATTAGAACATTTTGTAAATTATTACAATCATTTAATTAAAATGCATTTTATTTATCATTTGAAAATACCGAAATCATAAATTAGCTCCACAAGTGGCCATGAACAGCGATGTTTACATTTTTATAGGAGCTGCCATACGAAGAGGCTGCATTCCTTCGTACAATTACATTAGTGTATTAAACATTTTATTATTTTTATATTTATTTTCAGTCTGTGCATTTATGGCCTCAGACCACATTTATTGGAACGCTTTTTAAATTTAAATTCTTAGTATTTACCATTAAAAATTTTTTTAAAGGTAAGTAATATATTAAAGAACACTATTTTATCAGTCAGGTTGAATCTTATATCAGATTATGTTCTTATGCTCACATTGAATGTTTTTACGTACTCTTTTTTAATAATTATGTAGCAGACGACATTTTTTCGCAAGTTGGCTCGTAAGTAAGCGAATATGTGCAAGCATATACGTAGGCGAATATAATTTGCGAACTCGTAGGAATCAGGCTTGTGAAATTAAGTTTTCAAATATCATTCCTGGCTCCAGGAATGTATGTTTAGGCCCTTTATAACAATAGTGAACAGCCAATATTTGCTTCATAGTCATGTTTTTAACAAAATCAGTTTATAACAGACTGGTTACGATATAGGGATGATTAAAAAAAAATATTACATTTTTGTTTTTAAAATTTATTAAAATAAATTACCACAAAAATACAAAAAAAAATATTCATGTTCATACATGAAAAGTGTGCTTCCTTATACAAATCTCAGTCCTNTAGTGTATTAAACATTTTATTATTTTTATATTTATTTTCAGTCTGTGCATTTATGGCCTCAGACCACATTTATTGGAACGCTTTTTAAATTTAAATTGTTAGTATTTACCATGAAAAATTTTTTAAAAGGTAAGTAATATATTAAAGAACACTATTTTATCAGTCAGGTTGAATCTTATATCAGATTATGTTCTTATGCTCACATTGAATGTTTTTACATACTCTTTTTTAATAATTATGTAGCAGACGACATTTTTTCGTAAGTCGGCTCGTAAGTAAGCGAATATGTGCAAGCATATACGTAGGCGAATATAATTTGCGAACTCGTAGGAATCAGGCTTGTGAAATTAAGTTTTCAAATATCATTCCTGGCTCCAGGAATGTATGTTTAGGCCCTTTATAACAATAGTGAATAGTCACTATTTGCTTCATAGTCATGTTTTTAACGAAATCCGTTTATAACAGACTGGTTACGATATAGGGATGATTAAAAAAATATATTACATTTTTGTTTTTAAAATTTATTAAAATATATTACCACAAAAATACAAAAAAAAATATTCATGTTCATACATGAAAAGTGTGCTTCCTTATACAAATCTCAGTCCTTCGTTAAACATGAAACCAACTACTCTGGTCATTAGGAGTTATTTTGGGTTTATTATTCTTGGGGGTGATATATGTTTTTGATCGCATTCTTTTAGAAATGCTGTCTTCTACGGTGTTTTAAGCCTCTCGCTTTATAATATAACAAATACATTTTTTTGCTGTTTCGTTTTTAGATTACCTACTTAGGGGACAATAATTCGTCGGCTTGTTTATATGTATAGCTAAATCGAGACCGGATTGGCCAGTTGATATTTGGACTGTGAAAAGCGAACGTGATCTCTACTTAAGATAGAATGTATTCCAGAACAATGTTTGTTTCGTTAGTGCGAGAATAGATTTACTAAAAACTACAATGCTCGCCGGCATGAGGTCAACTGTATTCAGAATATGGAGCGTGCTACTTTTGCATGCGAAAAAATGCAAATCGCAGATTGGTGGACGAAGTGAGAATCTGAAAAGACATCTCGAAACCTGTACCGGTTTCCCTTCACTTCCTGCTAAGCGTTATCTGTCAACATTGCATCGGAGCTGTATCGAGATGGTAACTTGCGCGACAAGCACTGGAAGATCATCGAAGCAGAAAACTCCAGTTGCGAATGCCATCGGCAGTTCGCTGCTTTCGTCAAGACTTCCATGCAGCTGCTGCGGCAAGACTTTCGCAATCAACGCACGTATGAGGAGTGCCGTCCGCATGGGATATCTGTGCTCACAGCGCGGGTCGCTGTTCTATCGCAACGATGCTTACTGCAAACATGTTAGGTCATGCAACGTTAAACTAAAGGCCGCATCGAAGTCACGGTGTTGTTCTGCAACACAAAGTTCTTGCGGCTTCCATCGGCGGTGTGGTGGATGGTCATTTCGATACTATGGCCCCTCTACGAAAATCGACTGCGACCAGTATAAACTGCGAGGCTGTGAACTCATCACCAGGAGCAACATATCTTTCCACGAAGACATCTTCATTCCAGCTTCCTGGTACTTCCGACATGACGAAAACTAAACCAGCTGGATCCACTAGTGCATCATCTACAGAACGTTCAGTGGCATATCGGTGTCGCTTTCGCTGCAAGGACCTTGCCTTCAAGCTTACTGCTCGACGATATGAAGTTTAAAGTGCCAGAAAAGTTGGTTTCATGTTTAACGAAGGATTCGTATTTGTAAAAGGAAGCACGCTTTACATGGACGAACATGAATATTTTTTTGAATGTTTTTGTAGTAATATATTTTAATAAATTTTAAAAACAAAAATTGTAATAATTTTTTTCTTAAATAACCCTAATCGTAACCAGTCTGTTTNTAAATTTTAAAAACAAAAATTGTAATAATTTTTTTCTTAAATAACCCTAATCGTAACCAGTCTGTTTTAAACTGATTTCGTTAAATATATCACAATGAAGCAATAATTGGCTAATCTCTGTAGTTGCAAAGGGCTTAAACATACATTCCTGGAGAAAGAAATGTTACTTGCAAAATTAATTTCNTTTGTAAAAGGAAGCACGCTTTACATGGACGAACATGAATATTTTTTTGAATGTTTTTGTAGTAATATATTTTAATGAATTTTAATAACAAAAATTGTAATAATTTTTTTCTTAAATAACCCTAATCGTAACCAGTCTGTTTTAAACTGATTTCGTTAAATATATCACAATGAAGCAATAATGGGCTAATCTCTGTAGTTGCAAAGGGCTTAAACATACATTCCTGGAGAAAGAAATGTTACTTGCAAAATTAATTTCACAAGCCTGCCTCCTACGAGTTCAAAAATAATATTCGCCTATCCATATGCTTGTATATATTCGCTTACTTACGAGTCGACTTGCTAAAAAAATGTTGTCTGCTACATAATTACTTCAAAAGAATATATATAAATATTCAATGTGAACAAGCACATAATCTGAATTAAGATTCTACTTGATTGATAAAATAGTGTTCTTTAATACATCAGGGTTGCCTATGGAGGGGTCCATGACGCAAGCTGCATCATAGAAATCTCGAGAGGGGGGGTATAAGAATGGTTTTAAAGATCGTGTGTTTAAAGGGATCCTTCTGTGTTGGGAAAAGAGCGAGAAATGAATTGGATGGGAGTACTCGGCTGCATAAATGAATATCTAATTTTTCTCATATGTTGCTGAGGGGCTACGTTGGTGTAGCGGCTAGAGCGAAGGCAATCCAGGTTCGATCCCCGGCGGGGTCACTCCCGGATTTTCACATGTGGGAATCGTGCTGGACGATAATGCTGGCTGGCCGGTTTTCTCGGAAATCTCACGTTTTCCCCCGCCCTTGCAATCTGGATTCTGGGGTTGTTCCATATCCACCTCATTTCATCCTCATCGGCTCTCTCGATGTTGATATCAAGAGTCGCCCGAACCTCTCTCAGACGTCACTTAAATGCTCTCCAGTGAAACATTTCTTACAATTTTTGTCTTTATTGTTGCAGCTCTGGAACAATTTGCAGTCTTGCATGTACTTAACCTCCATTAAACCGCTCTGTCTGAAGATGTGTTTGTGATTTGCGCAAGTGCATTGGATGCTGTTTTAAATTTACTATTGGTCACCATAATGACAATAGCAGCTGGTTATATAGTAGCTGGTTGATGTTGTCTTTGTTCTTCCCGAACACCATCCCAAGGTCGAAATGTGTGTCACTTCATGCCTCTTTTTTTTTTTTCAAACCCCTGATTGACGTGGCACTACTTCGTCCCTTTTACTCCTTCCCCCCCCCCTTTTTCTACACAAATACTGTGAACTTATTAGTAAATTGTTTAAGAATTAATGCGAGAGGTTGATATCATTTATTTTATCTGCAATACATGTAAGTTCTATGTCGTATGGACGTTTTATCTCTAGTAATTATAATGTACTGTTACATTTCTCAATGGATGCACCACTCAACTCCGTAGTGCCCAGACAATTAAGGTGGGGTCTCACAAGCCATATTAGAATTACTGGTTTTTTGCTTATTTTAGTTGTTTAGGAACACCTATTTTAAAAATGCAGTCATAGCTTTCTGGCAACGTATATTACCTTGTGGCGCACTCATAAATTCATAACATCTGGTATGTAATTATGACGTTATTAGTGTAGTATTATTTTTAAATCATAAATAGATGCTCGCTGTTTCAGAGCCATCAGGTAATGCATATATAAAACTCGCCTGTAAGGAAAAGACTTATGTCACGGATATAGAGAGACTATACGAATTGCTTACACTGTGCAGTTTATTTAAAACCTGAGATATTTGTAAGTATACTCTATGATGTTTGTGCACATTGTAAACATTTTGGTTGTATTCTGTTTATGGATGCTGAATTTGCTATATATAGTGGCGTTGATAGACTTACTAATGGTTTTTACATTTTAATATTTAGCATTTAAATTTACATTTTTAATGTAGCTTATTTTAAACGTATTTATTTAATTACAAAATTCATTCAAGCCATTTGCATGTTATGTAAGTAATGATACATTTTTACTTGTTATAACTTATACATCATTTGAGTGCAGAATGGTTTGTTTGTTTTCATCATTTTGGCTTAGGATTAAGCTTTCATATATGTTTTTTAATTGCACAAATTTGGGTTTAAATCGTTAACAGCACTACTGGGAGTCACGCTGACATTCCTTCACATAGACATTTAATAAAACTGTCACAGTGATATTCATGTTTGTATTTCTTAAACACTATCACATAATAAAAACGATCATACAGGTGAATTTACCAACATCTGAATAAAATATTCGCGCTCCACGCAGTGTCCTATTACAACAAGTGGACTTACCCACACTGGAGGGGCTCCACAAGTATAACTGCTTCTTTTTGTGAAGGTGACCTGTCTGCAACCAATCATTGCGCCACTCTACAGCCTTATTGTACAAACAAATGATGATTGTATCAACAAGGCTTAGAGACCCTTCTTTCTGAGAGCGGACATTATCATAGTAGGCATCCTGGATAAATTTATGATACTGCTTATGCCTTACTTTAAAAGGATCAAGTAAACTGAATCATCTTGTCCTCCTAAGCCAATGGTGAGGCTGTTAACTAAAATTGAAGTCTGAAACACATTATTTAGAGAGTCTAAGTCCTCTTTCGTTATGTAGCGGAGGGTCTCTTTCCTCTTCTTTACGCTGTGTAGGTCAGAGAACCCGACGAAATGCGGCTTCTGAGGACTTCAACCACATCTTTATAAATGTTAAACAGGGAAATTATTAGTGCAAATTATTTTATATGTTTTAAAATGCAAAATTATATTGACACGTTTTGCATATCTTTGTAATACAGTGCTATGATTTTGCTTGTTACAGTTCACTTATATTCTCCATTTCAGATTTTCAAGAACTTTGTATTAATTTTAATACTTTTTGCTTAGGGTTAGGGTTTAATTTCTATTTTTTATTGCATAATATGTATGGCAGTCAGGCATTGTTTACTAACATAATTTGAACCATTGTCATAGATGTGGTTCGTTCATATCTAAGAAATTAAACAGTTAAGCTTTGTGCTCGCTCCATGACAAACGAAAGATATTTTACTGTCTTGAAAAAATTTGCACACATTATAATATAAAACTATAGTTGTGAATAAACATCATACACGATTCAACAAGCAAATCAATGTAGAATGAAATGTGCCTCTGGTCTGTGCTATGGACGCGCGCACAGAGCGTGCTCTAACAACCAGCAAAAAAGAACGGAATTTAAGGGGGGAGGGGGAAGTTCCTTACGTCCTACTGTCAAGGGGAGATAGGCACCCCTGAATACATTACTTACCTTTAATGGTAATTACTATGAATAATATGTGGTCATGAGCCATGAATGCACTGACCGAAGAGAAATATAAAAATAATATAACAATGTTAATACATTTATAAATTGTACAAATGAATGCAGCTTCTTAGTTTGGTAGGTACAATACAACATTTAAGCATAACTATGCATTGCTACTTGTGTAGTTCAGTGGTTAGAGCACCTGACTCGCATCCCTGAGGCTGTGGGTTCGAATCCCATATTCATGTTATCAGTTACCAGCTGCCATGGGAAAGTCTGAAATTTACATATTTTAAATTTTCCAAACAGATTTCCATAAAAAATAAATTTTCGATGATTAAATGTAATTTTTTTAATATTTCAGCATTTTTCAAACTATAAATGCAATTATTAAAAAAAAAATTATTCTAATTACTTATTAATGCATCGATTCCTAATGTGTGATCATTTTTCAATTGTTTTGACAAAACCGGCCAGCTGCACTGACCTACGAGAGTGGTATACTGTGTACCATATAAGAAGGCCACATTCTTGACAATTGACGATCGCCGCGCCTTTTCGTTTATGTATCCATTCGCCATCAACTATAGGCTTTGATGCGGCGAGTCAGCGCGTCCAGGAGGTGCTGCTATGTGTGGCAATTGGTGAACTGCTTGGGTGGCGCTGCATTCGTAAACGGAGCTTGGTGGACGTGTGTAGGGTCGTTCGTAAATGTGGTACACGAAATATATGTTACTTTAAAAATTATACAGTGCTCTCGGGGAAATAAAATTATTTGTATATGCGCGTAAATGCGTTATTTTAAACAACAAAACTATAATATGTTTCTGGGTGTAGTTCGGGATATTGATAACAGATAAGCGTGGAAGGGCGTGTTGTAACAGATGGCACGCCTGTACCTCACAAGATGGCAGCACATGGTTGGAGAGTCGGAAACATGAAAAAGTTTTCGATGTTTCGTTACATTTGGATACGAATCGTTTTATTGAGAATCTCATTTTGAACACCTTTACATTACTATTTTTTCACGAAGTTTCGTTTCTAAAATTAAAAACTGCTGTTTTATGACCACGTAAAATAAAACGTATTAATTAATCTATGAACTCTTTCTTATCCGCGTATTATCTGCTTGTCTGATGTGCGTCGGCACTGCTCTCAGAATAGCCAACGTAATATTAATTTCTGTTCGTGCGTGCATCAGCTGATACGGGATTTTGTAAATGTCACGTTGTTTGTTTTAAATAGGTTAAGTTGCCACTCACTGACTGTCAGAATGTGGCCTTCTTATATGAAATGAACTATATGAGAAGAGGTCCTGGTGAATAGGGAAAGGTCGACGCTTTTCGAAACGGATTGGTGTTGGATTGGGGGGACTCTATAATGATGTGTTTAGAGGATGACATGTCTTGGGGGGTTCATGGTCTTGGGATGTGTGATGTGCGGGGTGGTTTGAGTGTCTTTGAGGGGGAGGGGTAAATGTATTGATACTTTCAAGTTAATTTCCGACGGTGTTTGGGGCAGTGCTATAAATTGCTTTAAATTTTAGATGCTTTTATAAAAAAAAATGGGTTTGAAAGATGGTAGGGGAGGATGTAGTGGCCATGTGGCGAGATTGAATAGTGGTTCAGGTGCCGATGAGGGGTGTTAGTAAGATGGGATAACGATACTGAGTTTTGAAAGGGTGAAGGGGGTAGGAAAATACCTCTTAAATCCAATATGGTGGTCCTGACATTGGGTTTCATAATCTATATAATATCACGATCGTATGAGCCTTGAAAATATGAGGACGGGGATATATAACAATCAGTACTTACGCCTTTAAATTTCTTAATTATAAAAATGTATTTAAATTAAAAATGTATTTTTCAATTTATTTTATTGGCTCTTCAGATTCATCATTGTGGCAGATGTTCGGGATGTCTCATCCACAATGAGGAATAAGTCAGCCACATTGAGGAGCAAGAACATTTTTAACAAATTGTTGGACTTTAGAAGGGTTCGGAGAAAAAANGGAATAAGTCAGCCACATTGAGGAGCAAGAACATTTTTAACAAATTGTTGGACTTTAGAAGGGTTCGGAGAAAAAAGAAAAATTTTGAGGGGGTAAAAAGTGATTTTGGGTATACTAATTGATTTCTGAAGTAGTTTTTGTGGTAAAACAGTAATATTGTCCGTAAAATGGCCGCCGGCCTACCGGAGTGACAGAGGCACAATTCATCATTCCAGTTACGTCGTTCGCGACACCATCCGAGGCGCTCTGTACGGTAATGCGGCGTGGGAGGAAGCCTGGCGGGCGGGGACCCTTGATCGTAGACCAGCGTCCTGCAAACGGTTGGNGGAATAAGTCAGCCACATTGAGGAGCAAGAACATTTTTAACAAATTGTTGGACTTTAGAAGGGTTCGGAGAAAAAATAAAAATTTTGAGGGGGTAAAAAGTGATTTTGGGTATACTAATTGATTTCTGAAGTAGTTTTTGTGGTAAAACAGTAATATTGTCCGTAAAATGGCCGCCGGCCGACCGGAGTGACAGAGGCACAATTCATCATTCCAGTTACGTCGTTCGCGACACCATCCGAGGCGCTCTGCACGGTAATGCGGCGTGGGAGGAAGCCTGGCGGGCGGGGACCCTTGATCGTAGACCAGCGTCCTGCAAACGGTTGGTGATGGTCCTAGCGGACACCCTGGGTGCAACAGTAGCCCTAATCTGTGCGGTGGTCGCCGTGTGATCAGCAATGGCTGCTGGTCTGGTGCGGCGGTCTAGGCGGGAATACGTATGCATCTGCCGTCCGGAACCAGGTTGACGAGCATGTGTACCAACACTGGACCACCGGCACCACCAATGATTCACAGCAGACACTTCACGTCCTACTCATTGGGCAGTACTTCGGAAAGACCATCCCGCCTCCCTCAGGCCTACAATACGACCTCGTTCAAAGTCCGTTAATTGCACGAAGTGTGATCATCAATGCCGTCGTGGTATGACTACAGTGCTTACTGCACACAGGTCGATGCTTGAAACAACAGACTGCTCTTTCACCGAGTCAACTACACTTGTATTGGGCTCAGCGGTGTTATGCCTAGTACGTTGTTGCTACACTGTCCACTGCACAACACTGTTAATCATTGCATGTACTGCCTTCTATCAGTGTCCCATGCGCTTATGGTGTTTCTACGTCACCGCTTTAGCTGTGTCCATTTTGCATTTTCCACCTGTGTAGTTCCATGTTTTAGCTTTTAATTAAAAGTGTTGGGTAAACATTTCTGAATACTGAAATTATTTCTCATGCTTTCCGTTTTTCTTAATGCATTTAAGTGTAAAAATTGACACAAATTTTAAAAATATTTTCTTTTCTAATAATTTCAGCTTCACTTTAACAACCCGTGGATAAAGTAATCAGGCCCATGGCAATGTAAACTTTACATATTATGTAAGAACACACAACTTGTATACAAGAAGATTATAAGCGAGGATTTGAAAATTTCTCAGTTTACCGTAAACAGCTTTTAATCACGTATTACTTCATTTTTGGATTACGCTTTCTATCTCGTTTCTCAAAACTAATCATCGGCAAAGTTTGAAGGCGTACTAGGATTTCGTGAAAATCTTTTATATGAAATAATAATTTGTGTCTGCTCAGTGTTGGCTTCCTTTCATTAATGGCATGGTCTGTAAGGGTTGCCTACCATTATTCACTCTAACATCGTCATTAGCATTTAAGTTGTATAATCCATTCGCGGTTACTTCCAACTTTTTTGAAACCCTGCTAAAGTTCTACCTCCAGAATATTCCTCCGCCTCATGCAAACAAAGCTTAACCAAGCCTAGAAAAACCAGAAACGGGCAGCGCACCGTATTCGTGCGCACTCAGCGTAATAATGTTTTGCATAAGAACTATTTCTTACTAAGTATCGCCAACACACATATTTTATTCCTATATAAGTAAAGCTCAGTTTAATAAAAATTGGTATTTTTATGTTGACACAATTATAAAACGCGTGTGATACAGGGCATATTCAGGAAACAACCAAGCACGTCGTACATAGGGGGATTTTTCAAAGGTTTGATTCAAAAAGTGCGAAGAAACCTCGAATAGACTATAGTGTAATTTTTAAAAGTTTAACTAGGGGATGAATTTGACAATTATGTGTAATGAACATAAAGTATAATTAAACAATTGAGCGTTGGAGGTATGCTACTCTCGTGACCGGGGCTGAGCTCTGGGGCGGGAGATCGCCGGCAGGACAAGCAAAAAGCAAGCAGGGTCGCCACTTCCGCCGCTCGTCCGCTCTTCTTCCGCCGGCGCGTTGCCATGGCGACGCAACGCCGCCGACTGCAGCCAGCCAAGTGGACTCGTCCTCCGGGGTCCCGGGTATCTGGCGCTCACTTCGCCTCAGCCGTCTAAACACCACACACACAGACGCTTCACCGTAAAAACCATACGCTTTTGGAAGATCTTGTTTTCTTTTTTTTTTTTTTTTCTCCATCGCGTAGCCTTGAACTATAAGTCAACGTAAACATTTTCACGCAAATAATCAATAGCTTTCATGCATCATATAAGCAGTGGCGTTTGGTGAAGTGTTCAAAGGTAATCTGGTGCTTGCACAGTGCTGTACACACTCGGCGCATGCAGCAGGAACCAGTAACCAGAGTGGGGTCGGGAGGAACTGTACGTATTGCGGCCACTCACAAGAGAGCGGCGAGCTACCCATTACACACATTCTGTGAGGTCAACTGCACTACAACGTATAACTGGCCGATGTGTAAACTTGCAAACTATTAGGTACAGCGGAGAGCAAAACACAGCTTACCTAGCAACAGTTCACCACGCGCCGTTGTAACCAAGTGATACAGAAATTAGTGCAATTATGTTACTTTTATGCTGGTTCTTATTCTGAAATGTATAAAAAAATTAAGATGAATTTTAGAAGTAACCAATTTAAAAAAAATCTATACTAAGATTGAGGCCCACGTAATAATAATTGCCTTAAAAATAAGTTCAATTAGGTACTATATTATTTTCAAATTATGTTTTAAAAAGACTTTAAGATGTTGATAATTCATCAAAGTGCAATCACTCTAGGCGAATATAATTTGCCGTGCTGTCAACACGCCAGTCTCCAAACACAGGCGATCTGACTCGATCACTGGCGGGTAATAGTTTTGGATGTTCGCATGNCTGTCAACACGCCAGTCTCCAAACACAGGCGATCTGACTCGATCACTGGCGGGTAATAGTTTTGGATGTTCGCATGAGGATAACTTGGCGGGAAAAGCTGCCTTCAACGAATACAATCTGTCACTTCTCCCAAAGAGTCTTATTTCATACGCCTGCTACCTGAACGTGAGTTAGCCCTGTTCTGGCGTGCCACCTCTACGAGGAATTATAAGGGGAAATGTTCTCACTGTAAAGTCAATAAGTCTGTCAATAACTGCAGAAAGAAGTAAATTCACTTGGAATCTGNTAGGGGAAATGTTCTCACTGTAAAGTCAATAAGTCTGTCAATAACTGCAGAAAGAAGTAAATTCACTTGGAATCTGTGTTATGTCCAGTGTAATTCAAACTAAATCCCTAGAAATAGTCATGGAATCAGTAAGATTGTGCATATGAAGAAATAAATAATTTCCAATTGCTGAGACTGCAGAAATTTGTTATAGCTTACGAACAGCTTTTCTGACTTTGTGAAATTTCTGTTTTGTTACGATTTTATGTTTAGGATTGTACGTGCAGGCTGGCACAGACTGTGTTTGCATATCACTATAAATTACTTTATTTTCGTATACTTGTATAACAATATGAAGTACGATCTGATTATTAATTTGGCAAACGAAAAATTACAGGATTTACAATTATATTATATATATTTCTGGGGAGCAGTTATGTTTTGATTATAGTTCATTTACGGTTATTTTCAGCTTTTATGAAGCCCTGCTAAAGTTATCCTTGCAGGCTTTCCTCCAGACACTGCCAACAAAGCTTAACTAAGTAAATACATTTATACAAAGGGGGCAACGCACTGCATTAGTGAGCATTCTGTTTAGTAATATTTTGAATCAGAACTATTTCTCTCTAGATATTACGAACACAGCTATTTTCATTATGTTTTATTCATATAAATTTAGATGAAAATTTATGATTTATAAATAAAATATGAACAAAAATTCAATTTTATAGAAAATAAGATACTTTTTGGTTAACGAGGGTGTGTGGTTGGAGGGGGAGAGGGAATGCCTATGATACATGGCGTATTTAAGAAATAACCAAGCGCGTTATATACGCAGTGATTTTTCAAAAGTTTGATTCAAAATGTGTAAATATACCGCGAGTATACTGTAGTTAATTAATAGGTACATACAGGTGTTCCCATATGCCAAAGGCTGACAGCAAAGGGGGTGACAGGCACATCCTGGCCTCCCGCATGGGCGTCGTGATGAGTAAGACAAGCCTTTCTCGTCCCTATTGTGAGTCTGAAAAACACCGACAAACTCCACCTGCATATTCCTTATAGAAAAAATAGTCGAAAACATATATGCGACATATGATCGACGATTCTTCGTAAGGATGTTACGCACCCTCGAAGGTGAAGCTGATACACAGGTTTATCGTAAATATTAAAGGAAGTATTTTAAATGAAATAATGACCAGATTAATGGCGCTGTAAAGAATTCTTCGAATTTGACAGTGGTCACTTTGAACAACTCTTTTAAGTAATAAAACGTTATATGAGTTGCGTGTTGCTTACCTGCGAGGTACAGCGATGCAATAGTTACGAACTTTATGCATGAATTCCTCGTTCAACTACACGTTATCCTTGATGTTATTTTTCATTTAAAAAAATGTATTTAATATTTACAATAAAAGAGTGTTTCAGCTCCATCTTCAAGGGTACGTACCACCCTTACGAAGCGTCGTCGACCATATGTCGTATATATGTTTTCTACCATTTTTAGTAAGGAATATGCAGGCGGAGTTGGTCGGTGTTTATCATACTGATTCTGTAGAAATCTGATTGAGCAGTCGTGCCGTGGAATCGCTGTCTTGGAGGCTTTCAAGAAGCTAGAATTATTTTCAACTTTTTAGCATATTAAGTAACTTTTGTTGGGACTTTTAATAATATTTTGGAAAAAGAATTACCGTGGAGGAAAACGGATTTTATAAAACTAATGAAACGAGTTTGGTATAGAAATTTTAAATGTAAACCTCTCTTTCGTACATATCCCAAACCAAATAAAATGAATGTGTTAGTGTACAGCTTAAAATTATTTTTAATGTTATGGGAATGACACAAAAAATATTTCTTGGCAATTTGCTAGGCAGTTTGCTCTTACTTCAAATTTAACTGTTGAAATAAAATTGAAAGTCAAACTGGTTAGAAGTTTAACCCTTGCACATGTGAACTGAGTATTGGATATCAAAGTGGAGTAGAGAGATTTAGACGGCTCTTAACATCGAGGTCTTGAAACCCGATGAGGGTGAAGTGAGGTGAGCATGGAGTGGCGCTGGAATGCAAGGGCGNCTCTTAACATCGAGGTCTTGAAACCCGATGAGGGTGAAGTGAGGTGAGCATGGAGTGGCGCTGGAATGCAAGGGCGGGGGAAATGGGAAAGCCCCAAGATGACCGACTGACCAGCGGCATCGTCCGGTACGATTCTTACATGCGAAAATTCGGGAGTGGCCCCGACGGGAATCGAGCCCGGTTCGCCTATGTGGGAAACGGGTAGTCTAACTACTATACCACCGTGGCCCCCTTGTATATCAAAAAATTAACAGCATGTCACTTTTGCGACTTCAATAAACACGTAAGCTGGATCCAAATTTTGTGTTGAATGCCANTGCGACTTCAATAAACACGTAAGCTGGATCCAAATTTTGTGTTGAATGCCATTTTTGAAATTCCTATGAATCAAAATTTAAATTTCTAATTCTTACGTTTGCGCTAAAAAATATTATGTACCTTATTTTTCAAATGATTTGGCATTCTAATCAAAGTATCGTCGATGTGAGGCGTTTATGTGAGGGTGTTCGGCTAAGGTGCGATCATAACCATACATCGTAGTGTGGCTTGACTCGCAGACAGGTTGTCTTGTTTCGTCTCGCCGGCTGCACTGCTGTTGATTTCCTTTTGAGTTCTTTTCATCTCCATTAAAAGCGGGCGCTGGAAAAGTCTCTTAATATGCACCTTTGCAGTCCTCGTCGGTTGGGCGAAGTTCCTGTTCATCCTCGCTGCATGAAAGAGAATCAAGAAATATTATCATATAATCGACAAAATACGATGAACCAACGTGGATTGATTGTTTGTTGTGAAATGTGATGCTAAAAAGAAGTTACCTGCTACTGTTGCGTTCTGTGTCCCTGAAACAAACAGTTTCCGAGAGGGAATTTGTAGCTAGCGTGCCAAAGAAATGAGATTTCTCACTTATGTTTTACAACGGAATGCATGAAAAAAAAAAACATTACAAATTAGACAGACTTATGTACATTTGTATTCCAAAATTACAAGTGTAGACTATTTCAAATAATAGGCCACAGATTTAAAGAGTAATGTGAAGTCAGGCGTTAAAAAAAAAATGCAACCTTTACTTAGAGACGGGATGAAAAATCGCTTGGTAAACCCACCCGCATCGCAGTTGGGTGATGGAACTGAGCGAACGATAAAACAAGCTTGGTAACAGTAAGTATTAACATTTTTTCAATTTGGCTTTACGTACATATGATCCAGTAATTCGTGGCAGATATATTGAGTAACGCTGAATTCACCCATGAAGCAAATGAAAGCACTACGATAGAAGTGAGGAATCTGAAAACAACAGTATAACATTTTTATTGGATTCTATGCCATTTCCGTGTCTTTTTCTTTTTAATTATCAGTGTGTATTGTAGACATGTTTCACTTCAGTGACTTATAAACTGTTCTTCCGTCTTTGCTATCGTCTTCAAGNTATCAGTGTGTATTGTAGACATGTTTCACTTCAGTGACTTATAAACTGTTCTTCCGTCTTTGCTATCGTCTTCAAGCTCTTTTCCTACCTGCAGGTCTTTTATCCGTTTCTGCTTTCGCAAGTCTGCTTTCTCGCATCATATCAATAAAAGATATCCATGTGATGATTCGTTTAATCTTGCAAGACTCTCTGGTATTCTAAGTTTTTCCTTGTGTAGTACACTGATGGAAAATATTTTCAACACTCTAAAGAGTGCTGTGCAGCTGAACGTGGGTACAACAGTTGCAAGGTTTTGTACGAATCACTTAGTTGCGCCGTGCATAGCAACGCACCAGACAGTATCGTGTGCGCCTGGAAGGTTGAATGTTGACTGTGTATGTAGTGGCCAAGCTATTGCCATGCCTCTAAGAAAGTTACGTGCCCCTGTTGTGCACTTAACAGCCGTTTCACACGGGCTGCATAAAGAGACCTTGCGAAGCGGGATGGCCATGTATTCATGTGACTGCTGCACATGTTGGGCATGATGAATTCGTAGTGTGGCGATGTTATAAACGGCGCTCAGTTGACCAGGTTTGAGACAGCCACGTAGTGCGAATGCACGTCAGGATTGGTGCATTATTAAGACAGCGCTGGAAGACCGTGCCACATTCGGAAGCAGTCGAATTGGGTTTGTCAAATGTACCCGAAAGAGCTCAGCAGATATACTCGTACTCACTAATTATTCGAGCAAATATGTCTGTTTCTGGTCACCACATTGGTTTTTATGTGCATTGGGTTTGTCAAATCGTAAATCTGTATTAAATATCCGATTTTAATAATTAATTTTTAATAAAAAAAAATTTATTTATTTATAATTTTTTATGAAATTATACTTTGAGTATTGCGGGAACATGCAAAAAACCCTAATTCAGTTACTAAATTTCCAGTCCCCCCTCTTGAAGACTGATTAATACACGATGCCAGAATCTGCGAATTATTAACTGCCTCGACTGTTTGGTAGGAATAAGAATGCTACTCGGATTTTCTATGTATGTATTTATGACTAAACTGAGCCCATCAAACTAATAGCGACCACATGCACGAGTATATTATAATCATGGAATGGATCAGCATCTACCAACACTTTTATAGGCTTATTGTCTTTAATTGAAATGCCAATACCGCCAGACCCTGAAGACTTGAAATGTATGAGAGCGATAAACAGTCTTATCTCCTCTGCTCTTCTTGACCATAAATCCGTCAATCGTCTAACCATTCCATCTATATTTGTATCAATCTATTATTCTTCCAATATTTCCATCAATCTTTCACAATCTTCGCCAATCCGCAACCAACCCTCACCAATCCTCAGCAATCTTTCCATCAATCTTCTGCAATATTTCCATCAATCTTTCGCAACCTTCCCATCCATCTTTTAATCTTTCCATCAATCTTTCAGTATTCTCATCAATCGTTCAATCTTGCCGTCAATCTTTCAATCTTCCCATCAATCTTTCGCAATCTTCCTATCAATCTTTCGCAATATTTCCCAATCTTTCCATCAATATTTAACAATATTTCCATCAATAAGCACTGTACGCAACGCAATCAGTTCCACAATCTTCGCCAATCCTCACCAAACTTTCAATCTTTTTATCAATATTCCAGTCTTTCCATCAATCTTCTGCAATATTTCCATCAATCTTTCGCAACTTTTCCATCAATCTTGCAATCTTTCCATAAATCTTTTGCAATCTTTCCACCAATATTTCAATCTTTCCATCAATATTAATATATTTCTATCAATCATTCGCAATCTCTCCATCAATATTCCGTTCACTTTCGCAATCTTTCCATCAATCTCACAATTTTTCCCTCAATCTTCCGATATTCCTCTCAATATTTTGTCCAATCTTACAGTCAATCATCAATCCATATTCAGTCTATGGGTTTGTCATCTGCCCCCCATTGATACATATTTAAAAAATTCCCAACTGTCTCCAAAATTTGTATATGGCGACAGACTTAATGTTTTGTATGCAGTCCACTATTTATGCATTTTTGTTCGTAAAGTCTTCACCAATATTCTGTAAGAAGATCTTTACCTTAATAACTGAGTGCTCATAGCACCACTTTAAAGTTGTGAGAGATGATAAGGTACGACAAACAAAAAAAAATTATTATTTTTACAATACTAATTTATTATTATTATTTTGTAATTACGATGTCATGAGGGGGCAGTTCATCATACCATGCGATATAACTCCTCCCCTTCAGTTCTATAATGATTGAAGATATCTCAACAATGCATGAAAGATTTCAGCTTTTTTGCAGGTCAATCAAATATCTGAGTATGCCAACAAGTTCATTTGGGTCTTCGGGAAATATGTAACGAGCATTATTGACGCCTTCTGCCTTCTTCGTGTCACTTGTTGCAGAAATGTGTAGGAGGGATGTGTCAGTGCATCGAGAAAATGGCCATCGTCTTCACTGTTAACACTGTCGTCATAGTCATCATCAATGCTCTCTTCATGATCGTCTTCACCTCTTGTTTTGTATTCTATATTAAATTTGCTTTTCTGTGTAGGAGTTGTATACTCATCAGTATTTAGAGCCAACGAAAGTTTATTNTACTCATCAGTATTTAGAGCCAACGAAAGTTTATTTTGAAGTACATCGATTTTATGCGAAGGTCTTGCAAGTGTACATTTACCACAAACCGAGACTCTACTGCACTTATTCAGTCTTTAACACTAACTGCCTCGTCATGATCGCCTGACGAATCAGTGCCCACTGATNAGACTCTACTGCACTTATTCAGTCTTTAACACTAACTGCCTCGTCATGATCGCCTGACGAATCAGTGCCCACTGATGCAACAGCATCACTTGTTGGATATCAAAAGAAGAATCCTTGCAGATCTTGGTGAGGTTCTTCAATGTATCAGCTTGCATTAACTGTGTGCGGACATTGTCGTAAATCTACCTTATGCGACAAGGACTCTTGTTACAGGCGATTCTTTCATGTCGGCGAGCATTTTGGCAGAAGGTAAAAACTCGATCGTAGAACCGACACCGTCGGCAATCAGGCAGCGATGATGCACGTCACTGCTCCATGTTTGATGAGTTCAAAGGCAGGCCTTCGTATTCACAATTTGTCTTCATTGTATAGCGAAAGAATGGTTCGAAATCAATGTTAATTTCTCGATGTCTGAACATAAACTATGGTATCAGTGTGCCTCAGCATTATATATGTACTTTCTCCCATCACTCGGGAAAACCGTCAGATTGTTTCTAAATCCATGAGAAAATTAATTTATTATTATTTTTACTATTTCGGGCTTTGAACTCAGGGCCTTGAATCATCTTTTTAAATTGCTTAAAACTTTTGTATCCGTTGTACCTGAATATTAAACAGTGAATAATTTATGTACGAACATCTCTAATACGCTTCCAAAACTCGGGTCATTAATAGAATTTCATACATCTTATCTTACCCTGATGCCTATATCTGATAGCTAAAACCATCGTCCCACCTTTATTATAAAGTCCTGAAACGTTTTTAAATTTTTTTAAAGTTCAAAGTAAATTAATAATGATTATTTTTTATAGGTTCGGAATGGGAACTCAGGTTATTTCACCGAACCTCACATTTGGAGATGGCTTCAATCCTTATATCAGGTGCGCATGAATACTAAACGGTAAGAAATTAATGTACGAACATCGCTAAAAAGGCTTCGAAATCTCTGGTCATCAATCGATTTACAATCCAATTATCTCNAGAAATTAATGTACGAACATCGCTAAAAAGGCTTCGAAATCTCTGGTCATCAATCGATTTACAATCCAATTATCTCGCTCTGATTCGTATATCCAATAACTTCTTAGGCCTAAGTTACTTTTGAAATGTAACTCACCCAACGCTGTCCGTCAACGACTGTCCGTCAACCACTGAAAGCCCTCCTCAACAGGGCTCAATACCCACGTGGCGATTCACTCGAACCGCATGGTTACATGGTAAAAATTTTCTTATTACGAGGAATTCTTTGTGAACTAATTGCCAATATTACTTTTGTGACACTAATAGTAAAGTTGAGCAAATTTTAAAACAGATAATGTGGAATGTGCACTGTTAAAAAAAGTTCCTTAATTTCACGAAAAATTGCCGGTAAAAATGTATTGAGAAGTGTCCGTTAATTCTCCCTAAAATTATGGACATTAATTTTTAAAAACGGAATTTCCGTAAATTGTACAGAATATTCCGTGGGTTCACGGAACCTCTCCGTTAGTTTCATTGTTAGTTTTTGTACTTCCATAAAAAAAAAAAAATTAGTTTTAATTTTGGTTATGAGGGGGTTTTACTTTTTATAACAAAGATATAAAAAATATATGTATTTTATACCTGAACGATTTTTGAACCCGAGTAAAAAAATTAGAAGCCCATGACTAACCAATTACCTACAATTTCTTAAAGGGTATTTGAGGTATAACTTTGGTGTTTCTACTGCAGTCAGATAAGAAACTTGTTCAGCTTCTATTAAAGTTGGTGTATTTTAAGTGTTGCTAAATGTTACAGACGCCTGAATAGGTCTTAGTAACGTGGATAACCTAACTGCCACAGAAACTGTGATTTTCTGGTTACAGTGGCGAAGAAAGGTTTGTGTAGACTTGGCATTGCTCGTTCCCGAAAACTGGAGCAATGCGAAATACAGACTTTCCGTATTTTGTATGTATGAAGTCAGCTCCATTTTCGTCATTAAGGATTGCGTTCCCATATATTTACAGTACATTTCCGTAAAATTTTTCGTAAATATATGGAAATTTTTAAAAGGTTGTGAAACAAATGTTTAATTTTAATAGCAGTTGCTGCGGACTGATACAACACAAGCAATTTGGAAACATAACATATTTTAGCTGTAGAGTTACAAGAAAACCTTTGGCAACTAGTTTCTAAATAATTGTTTGTAAATTGTATAAAAATTATTTTACTGTGTACGTACTGCTCGAATCCATTACTTGCTCAGTCGACGACGAAGACTGGGGGTATGGCGATTCTCTCTGTGGAGGTCAGTTTAGTACTGCAGTCGCTGGAATTTCCACTGAAATTGCCACCCGCCCAAAAGACACCGCTGGAAATTCTCGAGCAATCGGGAAACATAGCAGGCCCTGGCATTTCGGAAGGTATAATATCGTTTTGGGGTGGAGGGGGGGCAGAGAGATAATCAGCAAGTAAATGCCTTCGCCAGCATTCCGCAAACCGCGTTCCGAATACGCGGCCAGTGTGCCCTTCGCGTCCAGATTACAAGGCTTCGCGTAGGTTCTAAAATAACCGACCGTTTACCAGTTCTCCTCAGTCAATCGACAGAGTGAAAAAATTCAGAAAAAAAGTGGGCCTCTTAATATAAAAAACTATATTCACATATCGTGTTTGAAATAGTAACTTTCCTGATCCACGTTAATTTCAAATTTTTCTGGGTGACATGACTAATATTTCTGGTTGTTCCGTGCCGGTTAAAGGTTGTGGAAAGGTCTTGCGTCAATTCCCGAAACGCAGAATCAAGAACACAAGTTGAACTAATATATATATATATATTTTGATAGGGTTACAATTAATGACGAATATTTGGATGCTGGCAACTATCGCATATAGCAGCAGTAAATGCAGGTTATATACATACACATTCGAAAAAAATTTAATATAATGAACGAATCGACTGAGTACAACGTATGATGCCCCACAGTATCTCCATAGCCCAACATGTGTCTCATTTGCGTTTAATGCGCTTTGCTTGCGCGGATGTGCCACTAGGGAGCATACATGTCACATCATCATTCATAGCTTCAAGACACCGCATAAGGCCTTGGTAGCAATGCGAGCAACAGAGCCAAGTTTAGTGAACACGCAGCATGCAGCAGCAGTTCCAGTATTTACAATCAAGTCTGTATAATTATTCCATTCAGTCCCACTTTGTGTCAGACCACATGTCACCAGTACTTCCTGTACGGAATGTTTCGGAACGCCCCGAGCACTCCCATACACTGTAGCCCTTCACTCGTCGGGTACCTCGCCCTCCGCAGCACTCACACACTCTCGTTAGTCGCCGCTGCACACACATCCGTCCGCCTTGGTCTTTTACACATCCTCTTCAACGTCCCTCCGATGGCTCTGATCTTGTTCGCTGTTCGCCGAACTTCACCAGGTGGCTATCACAGACTCCCAGCCTTCCATATGTGACAGTATTTATATGACAGGTACCCTGCCCCAGAACCTCTTCATGCGTCGCGTTGCGCCGAGGAAGTTAACGACCAGGAGGTTCTTCCAAGCACTCAAGTCATTGACTCCTACAACAGGGCGAGAGGGGGTGGGCAGTGATGCCAGCCCAAGTCAGCATACAACCATTTCCCCGGCCGGCCTGGCGACGTATTGGCGGCTGGGTCTGCCTGGGGAGAGGCATGTCGTGCGGATTCATCTCCTTTCCACTGTGCTGAGACGTTTCGTGCGTAACACAGTTAACACAGGGCCCAGCGTTGGAGTCCACGACTAACAGTATCGTAGGGCTACATAAATCTAGTTGCTCAAAGTTAAATATACTTATTACAAATATTTCGCTGTGTAGACGAGGAAGTGGAGTCATTATGTACGCTGTGTATTCCCTATTAGTGAGTAGCTAAGGCGGTTTTTTCGGAAACTATAACTTATCGGATGGCATTTTCCACTGGGCGCTGGCTGTGCATAGAAGCAAGGATACTTTTCCGGTTTCAGACTGTAATTGTTTCATAAACGAACATTGACTGGGTGCTGAGAGTAGTCTTCCAAGTGAATTTTTGATGTGAACCCGTCTTTAATATCATACTGACACAATATGAGGTACCAGGATGGGAACGACGATGTAACGTTTGCAGAGTGATATATTCCAACAATATAACTTCGTGAATAATAACACGATTGAAATGAATGTGGTCCCGTTCCATCTAGTATGCGACTACTATGCGAGCATGACCTCGAGTTTGCACCGCTCATGCGCGAGGTGTGGGTATGGCCCCGCGGCGACTGGTGATAAATTACGGGCATTNTGACCTCGAGTTTGCACCGCTCATGCGCGAGGTGTGGGTATGGCCCCGCGGCGACTGGTGATAAATTACGGGCATTCTATCTCGTGACTATGACGTGCTAGCGCGCTGATTTTGGTGCCAAACGGAAGATTTTGTCTATAACTGCCAATTATAGCTTTCTTAATTTCATTCCCACGTCTAAAAGAAAATATTACTCGCTAATGCAGACGTATTCACGTTAAACTCATAGCCGTGTCCCCAATACAAGCCACAACCTGATTTTTTAAAAATAGTTTTCTGGTGAACTGTCGTATTGAGTTAAGAATTGGTTCGATAGAGACTATTCACGGCAAACGGGGCAGTGGTGGCTGAGTGGTTAGCCTGCTCGCCTCCCACCAAGGCGAAACGGGCTCAATCCCCGGCCGGGTCACTCCAGATTTTCGCAAGTGGGAATCTTGCCGGACGATGCTGCTGGTCGACGGGTTTTCATGGGGATCCCCCTCTTCCATCGCCCCTGCATCCCGGCGGTGCTCCATTCTCACCTCATTTAACCCTCATCGAATCTCAAAACCTCTTGGTTAAGAGCCGCCCAAATCTTTTAACTCAACTTCTGGAAGCCATGCTTTAGATCTACTTGTATGAAAATTGTGTATTCTTCCTCCATATGAAAAATTAGTATTGCCATGGGCCTTATCGCTTCAATAAATGCGGCTGTCAAGTAAAACTGTGATATTATTACAAAAGTATTTATTTTACAAATATGCCAATACTTCCACTTTTATGAATTAATAAAACAGAAAGCAAACGAAATAATTGAAGTACTCACAAATATTTACCCAGCACTTTTAATTCGAACTGAAAACGCAGGGCTACTTTCGTTTTGTTGTTAACAACTTTACTGGGTGCATGCTAGCAAGTGTGATCGTTAAAATATACGCAGGTAGGGGTGAGGTACATTTTTTGGAGGTTGATTTCAAAAGAACTCAAATAACCGTGAATATCCTATAGTCAAATTTTTATATTTTAAAACAACTAATAATGTCTTCATTAAGGTGGCAAAGTTAAGGCCATATTGTCTCGTGTACCACTTAACCATCGTAGTTTAATTTACAAATGCAAATATATATGAAAATAACACTGAAAATAACAAATTAATCACAGTAAACTTCATGCCATTGAGAAAAGATATAAATACGGTAAGAAAGAACTAAATCCACAGAACTAAGAGAGATTACAAAAAAAATTCTCATATATTTATTGTCATGATGGCGTGGGCGTCCTTATTTCTATGGCCTGCTGGAACGTGCCGTCACACAGAGGTTAAAAAAGGCCAGCAGGTAGCGGAATACAGCAATCTCGACGACATTGCAAAAACCCGGCGTTAGCGATCACAGCAGAAATCCCCTCCGCTGAACTAAGAACGAGTAAACGGTGGCGCAGTGGTGCGCTAATATAGGTCAGAGTGACACACATAACAATGTACATCGCCATGCTTTTGTATTTTTACGTGGCAATCCTCGCCGTAAGACCTTGCCAAACGCAAAGACCGCCCAATCAGTGGGGGAAACGGGTCACGCCCTTCAATCGCAGGTCTCCCAGCTTAGTGCCTGAGCTGACCAAAACCTAAGCGCCAACTGGATTCACAATCACAGCATGGCCGACCCTTTAACGAGTACTGAGAGCCTCGAACTCAGCACTGTGCGCGTGGTACGGCCGGGGTACTATCCACCCACGAGTGTCTCAAGGACACCACCGAGCATTAAAGCAGCTCAACACCCAGCCATTATTAGGGCAGTGGATACCTCCAGATCTTCTATAGCATTCAGAGGCCAGTGTGACAGCTCGAGGGGCGTCTGTTCTCTCCGCGACGACGACCAGTGAAGATGCTCGAGTTAGTGGGTGTAGATATTTGGGCGGCTCTTAACATCGAGGTCTTGAGAGCCGATGAGGGTGATTGATGTGAGTATGCAGCAGCGCCGGAATTATAGGGCGGGGGAACGGGAGGTGTCCGAGAAAACTCGCTGATCAGTGGCATCGTCCGGCACGATTCCCACATGCAAAAATCTGGGAGCCACCCCACCGAGAATCGAACCCGCTTCACCTAGGTGGGAGGATAGTAGTCTAACCACTACACCACCACCGCGGCTCTAAGATGTTCCAGAGGAAGGCCCAAAGATGTAGTCGTGCTGGCCGCCGTAGTTCGCCTACATAATCAACCTTCAGCATTGTGCAAGGTGGGAGAAATCGGTTTAAAGATGGATAATAAAACGAGTCTACGTAATATTATATATATATATATATAAAACTGAAAGCCATTTGACTCCTCCGAAGTTGTTATAGGATGTTTGTAATGATTTTTGACTCAGAACCATAGTTTAATAGTAGTTCGGTGTATTGAAATGATTTCAAGTGTATTTTATTAATTGAACTGTGTTTCTTTGAGCCATCGTCTAAAACCCCCACTTAAGTATAAAATGAACTAAAGCAAAAATGTAAAATTTTTAACAATATTCACTGTACAACTACTCTTTAGAGCTATACTGTCGTTAATTTTTACGTGTATCGGACAGTCACTCAAATGCCAGAAAGAAGAAACGGAACAGGGCATTCAAGGAGTGTTATATTAACCCTAGACCATCTGTGTCGTGATTGCCCCAGGATTTAGTGCTGAAACCTCTCTTCCTAAGGAGGGCGTATCGCCGTCGCAATTCGTTCAGTTTTATTGGTAATAAACCCGAGCGAGACGGCGAGGAAAGTCGAGACCGCGAAGAAATCGAATTCCCGAGGCGGGCATCACGATATTAAAAATTCATTCTCTGTCTTTTCGCTTGATGCCGGAAGTATGCCTGCCGCCAGATTGATTACCTCCACGAGCCAAGACGTAAAAACGCCTGCACTTTTTCTCTTAAAAGCAGGGTAGGCATGGATAAGGGGAGACCCACGCCTAGTTGTGTCAGCTTTTCTACGCGTCTGACCAGCCTGGAGAATGATAGAATATTGTATGGAGTGAAGATATTTGGGTGGAATGCAAGGGCGTGGGAACTGGAGATCCCCGAGGAAACCCGCCGACTGACGGCATCGTCGTGCACGATTTCCACACAGAAAATCCGGGAGCGACCCCACCGGGAATCGAACCCGCTTCGCCTATGTGGGAGGCAAGTAGTCTGATCACTACACCACCGCGGCCTCGAGAATGATTGAGGCGGGGAGATGTTTCGGAGAGAGGAATAAATTTTCAGCGATTTTGGTTGGCGCTTGGCAGCGAAGTCTGGAGTGCCAGTGGGGTTGAATGAGGCGAGGATGGTGCAGCGGAAGAATGCAAGAATTGGGCAAACGTGAGTGCCCCGAGAAAACGTGCCAACCATCGGCAACGTCTGCCATGTTTCCCCGCATACGAAAATCAGGGTGACGCCACCGGGAATCGAACCCGGTTCGCCTTAGTGGGGCAAGTGGGACGAGTAGTCTGACTACTAAAATAATCCACAATAATTGGAAGATACTCCTACCTGAAAATGATAATACGCTCTAATTTTCACAATTAAAACTACTATAAAACCTTTGATGTCGGGAGCGGACCCGTTCAGCTAAACTGGACAGATATAAAATAGCTGTACAAATTTTGTAGTGGGAGCGGATCCACTACACAGCCTGCGTAATCCCTGTGCAAATTGGTAGAACTTTCAAAGGATTCGTCAGAAAGCAACTGACGAGTTTGGTGGGTTTTGCGATAATATATTGTAGAGCCGCTGTTCAATGGCTTAGAAAATTAGAGAAGAAATGTACATATACATTAGAAAATAGAGAATGATCCCCAGGTTGCAGGGAGAGTTAGAGTGGATGACAGAATCAACCGTGCCACACACATTCCGAGCAGATTGACAGTATAATAAATTACAGTTTACAATAATATATAACAATAATCAATATCAAAGGATAATGGTAAAAAATTAATATTTAAAAAAGTAAAAGCTAGGTGGCCCGAGAGAGCCAAAATATGGAAAGTCTTAGGATAGATAACACAATGATCAGCTAAAGAAACTACTTACACCCCTGAATTACCCAGAAACGGCATTGGCGCGGTGTTTAAAAGCATGCATGTCTGGCCCTCGGCTGACCACGAAAAAATCTGACTACTGCACCACTGCGACCCCCACGGGGAATGAATTATCTTGATTAAATCCAGCGGCAACGTCCGCCACGTTTTGAACACTGAACATCCCAACTAGGATCCTCTGGAGCTCGAGTCGTCTGGGAAGCCAGCATGCCAACCTGACAGTTTACAAACATTATCGCGTGAGAATGCAAGATTATCTATTTCGATGATTTATGCGCTTAGCTGTGTAGTACAAGGCCACATTGAAAGGACAGCGCATAATTTTTTATGAAGTAAATTATGAGGGATAATTTATGAAGCTATTCCAATACGCTTTTTACTTTAAGGCTAATTTAATTATATTCGTACCAATAAAATTAATACATAGCCTAAATTAACTTTCTGTTTAATTAATGGTGCATTAGTTTTATGGTCCTGACTGGCTGGCAGGCTCGGATGCAAGTTGGCCTGTACAGTGGGTAAAGACCTTGGATGTGAACGATCTTCTTGAATGCAAGTCCGTACAAAATCAGGTATTTGCAGTTCAAGACAAGATAAATGAATTAGTTGACTTGATGGACACATTTTCATCACTATCTAAACCTTAGTGTGTAACAGTATGTATGCTCAGAGCTAAGAGTGCATTCAGAAAACAAATTAATTTTGATTTGAAGTTATTGAGGTATAAGGAGATACAATCTGCAATGGTATTTTAGATCAAAATTGTGCATTAACACTATTTTTTTGAGTAAATTAAATTTCTGGACCGCAATGAGTGTCCCAGTAGTCTTCGGAGTCTGCAGCCATTCCTAGACCCCTTCGGAGTCACCAGGGTGGGTGGCCGGCAGCAACATTCTTTCTTGCCTGTACAAACAAAACATCCAGTATTATTTCCAGGTAAATGTCACATTTCAGTGCTCATTGTTAACTACCATCATATCACGTCCCTTCATGCTGGACCACAGGCTACACAATCTCTCATTCAGAGACAGTTTTGTATATTGAGCGCTGGACGACTGATTCGTCACTCTATCCACAGGTGCATACATGTTTCAAATTTATAGCCAAACCCCCTGCCCTACTCATGGGAAACCTGCCTGATGTGAGGTTCTCACAAGGGCGCCCTTTTCTGAAGTTCGGTGTTAACTTTCCAGGGACGTTTAGTTCAAAGCCCACCAAATCACGCAAGGTCGCTGTCACGAAAAGTTATATCTGTGTGTTTGTGTGTATGTCGAGCAAGGCAATCCATTTGGAAGTTGTGTCATTTTTGCGTGCTGATGAATTTTTTGCATCTTTGAAAATATTTGTATCTGTGAGAGGAAAACCATCCGACATATTGTCAAATTACGGCACAAGTTTGGTTGGTACTAACAGACACCTTAAGGAAATGCATCAAGCTTTGTTCTCTGAACCGGTGTGGCAGACACTGCATAATCACTTAGTTGACCTTAATGTACAGTAGTTTGGCACTTCAATCCACTAGCAGGACCCCAGTTCGGAGGTTTGTGGGAAGCCGCAGTCAAGTCGGTTAAATTGCATTTGAGAAAAGTGATTGGTGAACAAATACTTACCTTTGAGGAGTTAGCAACACTGTTTAGTGAAATCTCAGCAGTTTTGAACTCCAGACCGTTGTTTCCCCTTTCGCCAGACCCCTCAGAATTTGATGTCCTCGCTCCAGGGCCTTTTTTGATTGGTGCTCCCTTTATTGGGATACCAGAACAAGACCTCTCTCACATCGTGGATAATTGTCTCGATCGATGGCAATTACTCACAAAGCTAAAACAGTGCATCTGGAAACGATGGAGCACCGAATATCTCCATACATTTCACCAAAGAACTAAATGAAATGTTGCAACTCCCAACATAGTACAAGATATGCTCGTCCGGGTGAAGGAGTCTATTCTCGCAGTTCTTCATTGAAGTGGAGAACTGCCAAATAATTTAACTCATCCTGGCGAATATGGTGTTCTCAGTGTTGTGGCTCTAAAAACTCTTAATGGTGAACTTGTTAGGCCTGTTTCGAAGATATTTCCATTGCCACTAATCTAAGTGTGTTTCTGTAAATTTAAGAGACAGTATTATCATGTTCCATTGACTGTTGTAATATTTTGTCTTAGTTTGAATTTTTGTGTTTGCGGCAGGCGGTATGTTCAGGCCCGAATGATACTAAAAAAAACGGGAGTTAGACCTTTGTTTACCGAAGGATGCATTCAGAGCTTATTGGCGCCATGAAATGTGGGAATGAAGACAATGGAAAGCAGTAAGAGACAAGATGGTGGGTGGTTAACTTCGTTCGTCTGCGTGTGCAACTAAAACTGAGTTCGTGATTTGACAAAAGAAGAAATAAATCGTGTTTACAAACATTAGGGGAAAATGCAAAATTATTCACAGTGACCGCAGCAGTTTAGTGATGACAATTAAGTAATTTGGTGTTCAGCACAAAATGATCGGTAGGGAGGTTCACCACAAAACGTTTTATACCTGCCAATGAATTTATAGCACACCCCAGGAATCGATTTTAGGCCTAATTAATGATAAACTGTCTGCACAGGAACGAGTAACAGTAGGGGAAAAAAAAATTTACCTGACTGTTAATAAAATATGCTTTCAATGTAATAATTTTTATTTTGTGTTCTTAGGAACATTTTTTTGAGTCCCATACCAGTCATCATTCAAACGAAAGCAACATCGATCGTGTGTGTTTGCAAGTTGCTTTGTTGTATTACGCACGTGATTTTATCGATTGTGGATTTTTTGTGTCGGCCGGGCCCTTTGCTGTGCAAATGTGTGTTTACAGCGACCATCGAGGCCCGCAGCGCAGGAGGGAGGGACTTTTATTAAAGGCCGGCGTCAACAGACTAGCACGCAACACAAGCTCGCGGAGGCAAGAGTCGAGAACACAAAAGGAACGGGGCGAATGTCGATAACGAAGTCAAGCCCTCTCGAAAAGGTATAGTCGATATCGCGCATGCAATATGGAGAGCAACGGCGAACCAGCACCGCCACAAACTGCAGTGTGCCACATTTCCCTGTGTTTCCACACTCGTGGGACATCCGGCGTTGCTCGCAAAACCAATTTGTTTTTCAAGTGTTGGTGTAACTTTATAGGATAGAACTTGGTTCCGAAATATATATATATATATATATATATATATATATAAGATTATAATCTTCATTTCCTTTTACGTGTAGAGGTTAACAAGATATTAAACTAATAAACTATAAATTTCGAACTTTTGTATCAATTGTGCCAGTATTTTGATTGGAATGAAAGTAGAGGCCTCTTGAGATAAGCAACCTCCAAATGAAGTGGCCTAGACCTGATCTATGACTTCCTAGGGTAAAATTAAGTCACTAATACGCAAGCCAGTAGCACTGCGGCTTTGGGTGAAAATAAAATTAAATTCGTAGTCATGTAATAAGTAAGAACGTGGCATTTAACGATCACATATATGCACCATTCTTAAACAAATGCCATGCTTAAAAATTATTTCTTTCTTTGAGACCATTTCTTTTCCAATATTTGACTTTTATTGTATCTTGTATCATGTTGTCTCAAAGAAAAATTAAGATTGCTAGCCGTACGCCCAAGAAATATTTACTCTTCTATGCACCGTAATAAAAATATTGATTTATTTGTAATTATGAAACAATCAATGAAGAAGCTAATACGGTTAAGAAGCAGTTATTCATAATTTAATTTTTACGAAATAAGTCAAAACAAAATATTGTAATGTATACCTATTATAACATAATCTCAAATGCACACTATATAAATAATACTTCAGGGGTTACCATGAAGAGCTGATATTGAAAATACTAGATTAGTTATATGAGTGGAGANGATTGCTAGCCGTACGCCCAAGAAATATTTACTCTTCTATGCACCGTAATAAAAATATTGATTTATTTGTAATTATAAAACAATCAATGAAGAAGCTAATACGGTTAAGAAGCAGTTATTCATAATTAAATTTTTACGAAATAAGTCAAAACAAAATATTGTAATGTATACCTATTATAACATAATCTCAAATGCACGCTATATAAATAATACTTCAGGGGTTACCATGAAGAGCTGATATTGAAAATACTAGATTAGTTATATGAGTGGAGAATCTCTCGAGGTTTAATGAAGTCTACAAGATTCCTATTTCTTTCAGAAACGTTATAAATATGGAAAACCACATCAGGTGATAACAAATGTCTTATCTAAACTGGGCACCGTCCAGTTAAATTTCTTCCTTTACGCATAAAACATAGGACGATGAAGCATATTTCGAGGAACCTGTTCCTGTCCTCATTCAGAGCCAATCATAGATCTGCCGTAAATGATAATAACCCCATATTATTAAGTTGTCTCCAAAATGTCCTACTCCGGATTTCTACCTCCTTAAGGACCTCCAGGTATTCCAGCTATCATGTTCAATGGATGGTTAACATTATATTACTGTTATCCTACCAGAAAACACATAGACCTCCATCTTTAACTGTACTGTGAGTGCATCAGATGTTTGGAAGAAACTCTTTGTGAACTTTAGTATTTGTTCGAAAGGCCTGTGCCCATGCAATCTTTATTAGCAGCAGTTACTTTTCTGCAGATATAAACAAGTGCTTTTTAGCAAGATAGGAGTAATTTTTTCCGTGTCTTTGGGCCTCCAATTTACAGACCACAAATCTCACTGATTGTTATTATTTCTATTTCCTAGGGAAGGAAATGTTCCACGTTGGGCGATCACAATCAGTGGTAGAATATCACAGTGTATTTTCTGAAGTCTGGATAGACAGTGTAATACCATCAATTTATTAAGTATGTTATTTCTGATGGATGTGTTCATTTTACAATTTGTACAGTTATTTTTCAATATTGATCCTGTCAAACGTTACCCATAGGTATTTTATTGTCAACAGAGTTAGATTTGAATACTCAAGTGCATTATTCTACTTGTGATGAGCTTCTCTGTCCATAAAATAGCAGGTACAAATTTGTATCTTTGGAGGGTAAGATATGAGTTACTTCATGTGGAAATATCTCATATATTTTAACGAGTAGCTGTCACCTCTATCTTCACATTTTCAAAGCCTGTGCTCTCAGTGGCGAGTTCCAATCTTTACTTTACAAGAAACTTCCGGAATCCGCAGCTGTTGGCTGGTAATTCGTGTAAATATTTCTTGTGACTGAAGCCAGGACATTTCCTGACGCAGGCTAATATTCAGCGCTCTCCAGCGACTTTGCTGTCCGTGGAAATCAAACGAACCAGCTACAGTACGTTCGTGGGAACTTCCAACCTTTCCGGAAGCGCTGATAAAGTTCTACTTTCAGGCGACTTGCCAAGTATCATTCCGCGAATTGTAAAGAAGTCAGGAAGAAACCACCAAGGAGGAACCAAAGCACCGTAGTTGTGTGCTGAAGACATAATCAAAGATAATTATTTTTATACATAGTGTTTCCAGCACTGTACATATAACTGGAAAACTGATATGACAGTTATCTACGTTAACTATAAAAACAACGTTAAAGAACTGAATTCAACAACATTCTATTTAATAAGTATTTCTTACTCGTCAGTACCGTGCCTTTTTCTTGTTGGCTTTCAGTTCATAGTAACTGTGAAATAAATATATTATAATTTACAAACCAAATATGTAATAATTCATTATTAAAGCAAAAAGGAAGTACGTCAGTGTAAACGGGAGAATAAAATTATTGTGATAAGTCGTTCATTTATAAAAAAAATAAAAATATCCGGTTATACACGGGGTGGTTGTTCAAATATTTGATTTTTTAAATGTGAATACACCATAAATATACCGTATAAACGTCTTAATTCGCAGAAGCGGGACCGAATGCAACGTGCAAACGGCTTTGCGTACCTCACGTACGTATAAATAGGCACTATCTCTTTTGCACTTAAACGTGTGGGTACCAAAGCCTCTTAACACTCAATGGATGGACGAGGTTTGCGCAGCGCAGTGCTATCTGTCTATCTCTCTCTCTCTCTCTCTCTCTCTCTCTCTCTCTCTCTCTCTCTCTCTGTGTGTGTCNAGAACTACCACATTCGCACGTGGTTCTTGGCTGGGTTTCTATGACTTTATTAGTTAGCGAGGCCGCTTGAGTGCATTTAGTCCGGGTTGTTCTAGCATTTCGCCGCGTATCGCATTGTTCTTCAGCAAAACTTGAAACTCTAGTTAACCTACATTTTCTGGGGACCAAAATCTTGCGAGATCACGTTCCTAGTAGCGCGAGTGAATAACCGCTCTCACAATTCGGACATTACACAACCAATTTGAATGACTTTGATATTAATAATTTCAGTTGCACTTAGTTGTAACAATTATGTTTCATAATAAAATGAATTGCACATCTGAGGAAACCGAACTAGGTGCCATAAATATCTGCATGGATATCAATTTGAATGTGAATAATATTGTGTGATCAAGGTAAGATTAAAAAGTTGGAGATCTAGTCTCAGTCGGAAAATTGTAGTAACACAAATATCTCTGAGATAATACTGACACTTATCGCTCTGAGAACTCAAAACATNCTCAGTCGGAAAATTGTAGTAACACAAATATCTCTGAGATAATACTGACACTTATCGCTCTGAGAACTCAAAACATGATAGTAACTAACATCAAATATAACTCACTGCGAGTGTAACGTAAGGAGATTAACAAATACCAGTTATGTATATTAATGGCGCTTTAATAGTTCCCGTTATGAATGACTGTGTAGTTATAATGTGATTTGTACTATGTAATTCTATTTCTTTACACCTCAGGTTTCGGTATTTTATAATCGTTATTCTTGAAATTTAAACTGCCACAGAAATGGTTTTGCATTGTCTAGTACGTTGATTAAGGGAGAGGAACCATCACGTGCTAAAAATGTATTTTACACGTTAACCAATTTAATCAAAACTATGAATTCTGCATGATAAAATATTATTTTTCAGATTATTTGTAGCTATCCTTCTAGTCCACAAACTAATGAGTGAGTTCTGGTGATTAAAAAANCTCAGTCGGAAAATTGTAGTAACACAAATATCTCTGAGATAATACTGACACTTATCGCTCTGAGAACTCAAAACATTGTAGTAACTAACATCAAATATAACTCACTGCGAGTGTAACGTAAGAAGATTAACAAATACCAGTTATGTATATTAATGGCGCTTTAATAGTTCCCGTTATGAATGACTGTGTAGTTATAATGTGATTTGTACTATGTAATTCTATTTCTTTACACCTCAGGTTTCGGTATTTTATAATCGTTATTCTTGAAATTTAAACTGCAACAGAAATGGTTTTGCATTGTCTAGTACGTTGATTAAGGGAGAGGAACCATCACGTGCTAAAAATGTATTTTACACGTTAACCAATTTAATCAAAACTATGAATTCTGCATGATACAATATTATTTTTCAGATTATTTGTAGCTATCCTTCTAGTCCACAAACTAATGAGTGAGTTCTGGTGATTAAAAAANAAATATTATTTTTCAGATTATTTGTAGCTATCCTTCTAGTCCACAAACTAATGAGTGAGTTCTGGTGATTAAAAAACTAAGACAACTATTTTCAACAATTCAATAACCTTATCTATAATAAATAATTTACGGTGTTTTGTAAATTATATTTTCATTATTAAACACGTGCTTCGACTATAGTCCCTTGAACTATAAGGTCTTCGGTAGTCACACGTATGCAATTACGGCCCCTCTTTCAATAAATAACNCGACTATAGTCCCTTGAACTATAAGGTCTTCGGTAGTCACACGTATGCAATTACGGCCCCTCTTTCAATAAATAACAATTTTGTAACAAACAAATACCGTTTTGGGTAATTGGGTCTAAAGTTCCTGATGTTCTTAAAGTAGGCCGAAATAAAATCGTAATTTTTTTGTAAGTCTTTAAATTGTGTTAATGNTAAAGTTCCTGATGTTCTTAAAGTAGGCCGAAATAAAATCGTAATTTTTTTGTAAGTCTTTAAATTGTGTTAATGTTTCAAGTACTCCAAGTGAATATGCATAATAATATCAGTTTTGGGGACCATTCACCAATGTATTATGCTAAATTACTNTTCAAGTACTCCAAGTGAATATGCATAATAATATCAGTTTTGGGGACCATTCACCAATGTATTATGCTAAATTACTCTTTTTTCAATTTATTTTAAATTCACATCTTTTCTTGGTTATCAGTGACAAGAATAGAGTAGTTTAAAGTTATTTCATGAATTTTAATGTGCAATTGATGTTACTTACGTTGAAGGATGCAGAAAAAACTGTTAAATAGTTGCAGTATTTTTGNTGAATTTTAATGTGCAATTGATGTTACTTACGTTGAAGGATGCAGAAAAAACTGTTAAATAGTTGCAGTATTTTTGGGGCGTGATTTCAGCATAGTACAAAATTTGTCAATTTCGTATAGACACAAAAATTTGTTCCAGTGTCAACAAAAATATTACTGTAATTCATGTGTCACTAACATTGTAACAATGCGTGCACTTTCCAATAAATGTCACATTATAGGAGCTCGGAAACAAAAATTCAAAGCATGATATTTCGGAAGTATGAATTTTGATTTATCGCGATACTGAACTCAAAGCTGAGTTGATTCTCAATCATTTATAAGCTATAGATATGATAGAATTAATGCTGCAGAAAATAATATATCAAACATAAAACAATTTAAATAAAAAGGCTATATTAAACTTTTTTTGATGTTATACTTCTTTTGGCGCGTTGAGGGTACAAGTTTAGTGGGAAACGGAAGTTGCTCGCACACAGTGTAACGAAATTCGACAGTGAACATTGCAATCCAGCAGATAATACATGCTGCTACTTAGCAACCAGCAGTTGAGGTTACGCGCGTATCGTTGTATAATAAAATTTTGACAGTGTTTTCAAATATTTGAGGTTATGCGCGAAAATTTTATTTGAGTCACGCCAAAGATGTATAACTTCTAACACGCGTACATAAGTAAACGCATTTTTTTTTTTCAGAAATATTGTAAAAAAATTTATTTATATTTAAATTTTTGTAGGTAGTGTAAGCCCATACGTAAGGGAACCAATAACTACAACTTGCGCATTAAATCAAAACCCTACGTCAACAAATATCATATTATCACACATGGCACTTATTTATAACAGTGAAATAAATTTTATTTTGAAAACAAATGTTTTTATTCCAAATACTCTGAAATTTATAAAATTCATGATATGAAATAAGCTTTTACTTTGTAATGAAACTGAAAATAATAAGTGATATGAAAGAGGGAAATTTCGCAATGTTCAAGAGCTTGAATTTCGCAAAAAAAAAAAAAAAAATCTCCAATAACAAAACATTGGAACATAAATGTGTATGTGTTCATCAGTATTGATAATTTTATTCTATGCCCTAACGTAATTAATGTGTTTTGTTAAAACAGACGTCGAACACATGTTATAGAAAAGGTGTTCAGTCAATAGTATTTCGTAACATTTAATTCGAAAAATAATTAATAATGCACTGCTTACTGTCTTGTTTTAACGCGAAGAAGTCATAGATTCAACTAGAGTACCTGATCTATCCATTAGGTTGTGTAGAGGCCGTCAACAGCCCGTCTGCCAGAAGAAGGTTAACTCGAAGAAGAGACAGCTGAAAATAGTTGATTATGTATGCACTTCCTTTTTTCTTTAAAATGTATGCTAATACCGAAGTAATGCCAATATTTGAAGTAAGAATAAAACAAGCCTCGTATTATAAAGACTGCTGTATTTTTATGCCAACGTCGCTGTTGCCAAGAAAGAGAAGCGTCATTTTTCACCGTGCGAACTTGATAAAACATGAGTACCTGTAAAAGTTGCGCTTCCTAAAAGCTTTGCGCGACGCGAGTGTTAAAAAACTAGGAGTGCCTATACCATGAATACGACACGCAGGGTGCAAAACCAAGGCATGATCCTAACCTACGTCCTAAGAATTTGCTACGACCCACGTGAAAATTCATATTCCATTGGGTGTGCAAAAACTTAATGTGCCTGCGAATCAATACTCGCTTATTCTCAGATCGTCCAGTTGATAAATCCCCCCGGGTCCCTGTACACCTCNAATGTGCCTGCGAATCAATACTCGCTTATTCTCAGATCGTCCAGTTGATAAATCCCCCCGGGTCCCTGTACACCTCCGCGAAAGAAAAGAAAGAAAACAATAGTTTGTGTTAAATTAACACTTTTTGTAATTCCTGCTTAGTTTCTTGACTCAGTCCAAAGCGCACTGTTTCGCCGCACCTATAGGATGTTCACGGTAAAATGAGCATCCTTGAAAGCCTTCTCATTAGGAATAATATTCATTTNAAATTAACACTTTTTGTAATTCCTGCTTAGTTTCTTGACTCAGTCCAAAGCGCACTGTTTCGCCGCACCTATAGGATGTTCACGGTAAAATGAGCATCCTTGAAAGCCTTCTCATTAGGAATAATATTCATTTAATATGTTTTATTTTAGCCATAGACGTTAACGTCCGAGTGCGGTGGAATATACAAACTGTGTTCATTATTTACATGGCAATATTTATTTTAAAACGGTGTTAAATAATAAAAAATGTATCGAAGGAAAAAGTAACCAGATCCTCGAAAATGCTCACTTTACCATGAACAGCCCATAAAAGTAACCGTCTTTGACATAGCAAACAGGTAACACACTCGACGTGAATTCGGAAAAATGAGGGTTCTATTCTCGGTCCAGCAATCTTGATTTTTCATCTCATGTGTTTTTTTTTTAATCGCCCAGGAGAATTCGGGATGGCTCGTCATTATGCTCTTGTCTCAGTTACGAAGGCCATTTTTCGACGTTTATGAGCTAGTACCAATGTTATTGTTTTGACGACGTATCTTTTCACCTGAGTTGTTCTAGCGCATGGAAGCTATGCTGTTTATGCTGTTTTGTGTTTGTTTTGTCGGTTGGACACGGAATGGTCTTGGCGAACATTGCGTCCTATTACGTGGATATTATTGTCTGCCTACCACGCAACTGTCAGCAAGCTGACTTCGTATCCGAGACGGAGTACAAGCTATAACCTATTTCTTTTCCGTTCGTGATTGCCCGAGTGTCTCGGTTCCGACTGTCATGGCGCGGCTGTCCACGGGGTTTTGTTTTTACAAAATAAAAAACGCATTGGCCTGGAGAATACCATCCATCCTCTAAAAAAGTGAGGCTATCGAATTGTTGTCACTTTCACGTCAATTCCGACTATTGTGTGTATTTATATAACAAAAGGAAGCGATTTAAGTTGAGAGTTACGTAAAGATTATGCATCTTAATAAATTTCACACATTAACTAATTTCTCTAAATCGCTACTATCGTTACTGTCAGTACTCAGTCTGTAGTTTCATTGAAGTACATTAACTTACGGGCTGGGATTATTTGTAAAAGCTGATTTCATATGTCTACATAAATCCGTGAAGCAGAAGTGCGTTTTTAACCGATATACTTTGGCATTTTACAACATGCCATGCGATCGCAATTAGTACTCGGCAATATTTCAGCAAGGATTTTTGCAGCTTTGGGAAACGAGCTCACGCAGTCCGTATTATTAATTACGTGGTGTTATTAATTACGGGAGTACGATTGTGTACAATAAAAAGAATTACAANCACGCAGTCCGTATTATTAATTACGTGGTGTTATTAATTACGGGAGTACGATTGTGTACAATAAAAAGAATTACAACACAAAAATAGCTAGTAGCGTCGTTTAACTAACTCGTTTTTTTTTTACTCGCAAGACGTTATCTTAAATATGACCTCAAATATAGAAAGACAATCTTTTCTCTGTCTCGTAGCCCGAGGAAGCTAAATGAATATTGCGGCGACATTCATAACTGATGGGATCAAATAACCGAGAAATGGTTTCTTGGTGCTTGCTGAATAAATGAGCACGGTGACGTCGCAACTTGTCGTAAAATGGGTCAAAGATGGTAGCGAGAAGGTAATATGGTATAATCGGCTGAGATATAGCCCGCTATTACCCCCTTATCTTTGTAATCATGGTGAGTGGTTGTCGGGCTCGTCGTCTGGACTTTCTCTACCCGAGCGAGATCTCACTCGACACCATTGTCGCAATCTGCCAGCATTGTTACTGCCAAGATAAAACTTGAGTGCGCCAGCAAAACCTTAGAAGCACTTTGTGTAGCTCGCTCCTTGTGGCGTCATTTGTCATTGTTCATTACACAGAGCATTAATCATCCCGCCTGCACGATGAAGTTTTACGGATAAAATTAAATTGGTTAAAAATATACAAAGTTCATAATAATTATAAGTTGACATTCCATAAAGGAGAGAACATATAAACGTACTTACTAGTGCAGTAGCACCCAAAATTGCAATTTTAGCAAATTGGTCCGCGATGTATCGTGCCCAAAGTCATAGTTGTGAAGACATGACATAAAGCACCATGACAAACGGTGTTGGACCGGTCAAAAAAGCAGATGGGTTTTTAGGCTTTATAATGTTACGCAGTCTTACAACAGATATATCAGGCAAAAAAAACACCAAGGACCCACACAAGCTTTATTCATATCGAATACATAACTATTATTTTCCCCAAGTTGGAGTCCTAGTTGTTTAATCCGAGTTGCGATTAAAGCAATCCTTAATCACCAACTAAAGTCCGTCACCTGAAAACCAAAAATGGCTGGCTTCCCAGGACCCCTTATCATGCTAAATGCAGTCACTGTTCTCATGCCAAATCTTTCAAGGTAAATTGCAATATTTACTTAATTGCGAAAATTACTACGAATTGTTAGACTTTTTCTATAGACGAATAAAATTTTTCAGGAAATAATGACATCGTCTGGGTTGTTCCTATTTTCTGGAATTAATGACACCATCCTAACTATATTATAAATGAGAAAGTGCGTTTGTTTGTCCTTTTTTCACGTCACAACGGAGCAACGGATCGACGTGATTGTGTGTACAGAGATAGTTGGAGAACCGGGAAGTGACATAGGCTACTTTTTATCCCGAAAATATATCTCCATTCCCTTAGGAAAACGCTTTTATTAAAAATATCGCTCGAGGTACAATGCTGCGTCAATGTAAGTTGTTAGTGTGGGACGACGTCGCAACTGAACAACGGATCGTCGTGATTGTTTGTACAGAGATAGTTGGAGGGCCGAGAAGTGACATAGGCTACTTTTTATCGCGAGAAAATATCTCAAAAAATTTACAAACGATAATAGTGAATCAAGTCGNAGTGACATAGGCTACTTTTTATCGCGAGAAAATATCTCAAAAAATTTACAAACGATAATAGTGAATCAAGTCGGAAGAAGTTTGCCGCCAGCGCGCTATCTTGCAATACGCTGTCTAAACCGTTAAAGATGGCACAATAGCATGTAGTAAAGAATTGTGTAGAATAAAAAGACCTAGAAAAAACTTTGCTGTAGCATTTATTTATCTATAACAGAGAAACACTAATAAGGTTTTTTTGCCATTTAATTCACCGAGACGTTGAGTTTTATAATATCTATAGAGCATAGAAGATTAACACTAAGTAAAATTCAACTTTATTAAAAAAAAAAAACCTAAACAATAATTCTTTAGTCCACGCGAGCGGAGCCGCGGGCAGAGCTAGTAGGCTTTAGCGATTAAGTAGTTTATTTCTCTTTCAAAATATTAAACAGATTGTAAACTCTACATTGTGGTGCCATTCCGTTAGGTGGTGTCCTCATCGTACGTCACACCATTCTATTCGTATTAATATTGTTATAATTATTATTACAGACTAGCTTACCCGGCCACGCGTTGCTGTGGCATGAAATATTTTGATTCTATTCATTTCTGTGAAATTAATTGGAAGAAGTATATGTATATATATATATATATAAGTATATGTATATATGTAAAAAAAACATGGAGAACTTCAAACTGAAATGTTCAAACAGACAGCTGTCAACAAAGGCGCTTCCTGACGCGAAAGCATGGCAAAAATGAGCTTTTTGCAGATTTTAGTACCTTTGCATGTAATACTGATAAAAAAGAAAGGTGTACAAACACTCGTGGAAACGAAAGGAAGTTTTATAAAAAAAACAATGAAAATCGTTAGAATTTTTTGGGAGTTACACGCGTCCGAATAAACGGACACAACATTTATATTTATATATATATATCTATAGATTTAAATCACATACTTAGCTTTACATAGTGGAGTGTTTGGAAGAAATGTTTTGTTATTTCCCCATTTTTCAGCCTACTTTCTGAAGGAAAGAAAGGCCCATCAGATCACTTTCCTGTCTGTGTGCATGTGTGTAGTGTTTGCGTGTGACCTCCTTTCCCCCAAATTCAGTTTTTGAACACGTAAACCGAATTTCACTGAACTTAGTACTTATATAATACTCAATAAGGACACCTGACTTTTATAGTTTTCGACCACGTCGGGCACTTTCTTTAAAAATGGCGGTTAATAAAAATATTTAGGGTGATGTATCTTATCTCGGAAACCATTCAACCGATTTAAAACAAATTTTGTATGTTGGCAGCGCAGGTTCTAAGCATTGAATTCAGATGTGAATATTGTTGTTGGTTCAACATTTTGGAAGATAGCGCCACATGAACAAATACATTTTTTACATTGTGTCTCAAAAACTACTCAACAATTTTCGCCAAATTCGGCACGTGTGTATTATTGGGATAGGCTAGGTAAATGTATTTAATTGAACTTAATTAAGGACTTATTTTCAAAATGGTGACAATGTAAATATTTAAGGTTTATTTGGTATAACTAAAATACCGTTTGACCAATTCCAACCATATTTTGTACTCTGAGAGCATATATTACAAGCATCAGCAAAATACAACTTTTGTCCGCCATTTTGTAAGATAGAACTACATGAATTTATAAAAAATTTGTTTAATATCTCGGGAGACAATTGACAGGTTGCTACCAAATTTGGCAAACAAGTAGCACTTTGGCAGGCAATGTAAACTGATGAACTTAGAGATGGTCAGACACACATATTTTCTAAATGCGGCTATATAAAACTTTTAGCTCTGAATTATTTATCTCCGAAACTACAAAACAAATTTTAACTTAACTTTGTATGCTGACAATATCAACTATATCCATCAAAATTGTCCATGCAAAGCCTCATTTCTTCGCCATTTTATAAGATAGTCCCATATGAAATAATTCAATTTTTATGTAGTACCTCGGGAATCAATAAATAGATTTATTTCAAATTTGGCGAAGCAGTGGTACTATGCTAGGCCATATTAATTTATATGTTTAAAGTGTGTAAATCTCTTTTTTTTCGAATGGCACGTATACAAATCTCTTAGCTTAGTGTGCTATATATACGAAATTGTGGAACAGACTTAAATTTAACTCTGTATATTGTATCTATGACAATAATCGAATGTGCTAATACATAAACTTTTTGTCCTCCATTTATGAAGATCGTCACATGAACAATGGAGGTTTTATGCAATATCTCGAGGACCAATAAACCGATTCATACAAAAGTTTTACGAAGTATTGCTACAGTAGCGTATGTAAATTAACATGTGTTATGTGCGGAAGACATTTTTTAATGGGGTTTATATTAATAATTTAGTTGAATTTGTAATATTTAAAACACATTTTAACCAAATTTTGTATGCAAACAGTATTAATTAGTAGTATCACTTATGCATACTGAGATCCTCTTTTGCCGAATTTTTGGCGAATAGTGTCAGGTGAGTAAATTGATCATTTTGTCTTATTTCCGGGTGAATTAAACCAATATACACCAAATTCTGCACAACTACGGATGGCCATGTAAAGTTACATGATTTAAATAGGGCCAGACATAGATTTAGAAATGGCATCCATATCAATATTGAAATACGTTTGGCATATCTATTTAACAATCCAAACAAATTCAATCAAACTTGTTTTGCTGATAGTATCTATTAGAAACATCGTGTACAGAAACTCTTTTTAAGCAGTTTGTTAAGATATCCCTTTTTAAAAAAATTGAGTTTTTATGCCATATCTCGGAAACCAATAAACCTATTTTCACCCAATTTTCACACAAGTAGTGTTTTGGTAGGCCGTGTAAACTTATGTGTTTTTAGTGGCTAAGACACTTATTTTCAAAATGATGGTTGTGTAAATATTTCAGCCTTATGAACTCTATAATTCAAAACATTAGACTGATTACATCCGAAGTTGATGCTCTGAATCCTACCTCCGTGATGCAGTTGATTGCACACTAGCTTAATTTTACAGGTTTTTCTGAATTCGAATCCCGGGTAAGTAACTCGTGTATTTTAATTGTCTTGGTGCTGTTTCACATGTTTTTGGTTTCATCTATAATGATATTGCTGTCAATGAGAAGTCCACGCCTACCTGTCATTTAAGCTTTTAAGAATTTCACAAAAATTGATTTGCGCCTATGTAGAGGAAAGTAGGCTCACTAGTTATCAGTAACTTCTTGTTTTGTTTTCTATTCATCATTGAAATCATATAGGACTTTCTGAGGTCTCTAAGACTAGAGTCCTATTTATTTTCGAGGGTCTTGTGAGTAGGTATAGTGGAGGGGAGAAGGGAAAGCTATTAAGAGGGAGCTGTGTCATTAACGCCGTCGTCATTTCTCAGTCTCCTGACATACGTACCACTTCCCTCTCCCCTCGGCCTTTAGACTTTACCAATACTTGCTGTTATGCCATTCAACACAGTGTTCCTTGCTCTCGTAAAATACAGCCCTTCTTAAATCGAATGGTCGCGACAGCCAGAAACTACAAAATGTCGTTAGGCTTATATAGCAGAGAAGAAAACGAAGTACAAATTGACTACGCCATATGTGCAAGTTTGTAAACAAGATGATATTCTCGTGAAAATTGCGTGAAAACAACGCTACACTAATACCGTCTGTGTTGGCGAACGTACTAGCTGTAATATAATTCCGTTCGCGGCTCCGCCAGCCGGCGGGGAGGGTAAGAGGATCGTGATAAAATGCGGATGAGAAATCGATTCTTGTGTAGCGGAGCTTTTAGGAATATAGAGTGAGAGATTTACATCTCCTAATATATGCTCGAGTACAGTAGGGAGAAAAAATTTGTAAACATACCGCGCGCAAAAGGAAAAGAAAGAAGGAATATCACGCCAAGTGTGGAGTCCAATTGTGATAAACGTGACACACAAAACATATATATTTAATGACTTTTAAGAACTATTCTTTCTCAAGTTTCCTTGGAGGAGTTAAGTAAAGATAAGTAAGTAACCATCAAACGGTTAACATTGAAATTTTGATCAACGTCTGATAACGAAATTACTGCTTTATACCTTTGTAAGTATAGGCTGTCCACGGTAAAGTGAGCACTTTTGAGGCCGTAGTTACTTTTTCCTTTAGCCATATTAAATTTTTTAACCACTTCTTTTTAATATATATATTGCTGTGTAAGTAATACCCACAGTGTGTATATTCCACCGCACTCGGAAGTTAACGTCTAAGACTAAAATAAAATATTCTTATTGACTCTTATTCCAATTGAGAGGGCTTTCAAAATTGCTCACCTTGCCGTGAATAGCCTATATCTGTGATTTTCCTTACGGAATAAACGCTGTATGGTAGTTTCGTGTTTTTCTAAATAATATTATTAGTTTTTCTTCCCCCTCGTTTCTTAATTTTCTTGCAGCTGATTGGTTTCCATTTTCAATATCAGACACATCAACTTATTTATTGCATTTTGGTTTTTAAAAAAAACACTGGTGCTTGTGGTATAATCTACAGGATCATCCCAGATGTAGGCAGGTGTTCTTCAACTGTGCACTATTGCACATACACACATTATAGAGTCCTCATCAGCTAGTAATGTAGTGAAGATTTGTCCTAACACTCACCTCGACATATTATTCACTATCTATACAACTTAACAGAAACTAAACTGAGGTGGAAAATATAAAATAAATTAGTATTACTTAGGATTCAACTACGTGGCATGTGTGCATGCACTCAAAATTGTAACCAGTGTTCAGACAATCCAAGATGCAGCTTGTTCTAGAACCGAAAAGAAAAAGTCAGGTGAGAATGACAAGAAAATTTCATACAAATGGGTTCACTCACAGATTTGTGTCAATACGTTTCATGGTAGCTTAATTTTTCATTACTCCACGAATACGAAATAGAAAGGTTGCTTTCCAACACTTTTTTCGGAACATCAGAAACTCGGCAACAAAAAATTTGTTCTCAAACATTCGTGTAAAGCGCGTATAATGATTGGTGCTCCATTACATTTTTAAAAAATGCTGCTCGCCTCGTAGGGGTCAACTTCCCGCAGCGCAGTCGGTTGGTGCGCCGCCGGCCTGGGGTGCGGGAGGCTCTGGGCCTATGTAAGGCTAGGGTGTTAGTTTAAGTTAGGTCATAAGTTAATTTGTAAGCCGTCCCATTCTAAGCCTTCAGGCACAAAACCGGGAGACGTTAATAAGCCCTTTCCAATCCAATCCTCGTGGAACACGTGTGATCTTATTAGCTAGTTTCTGGATGCGTCACTCTTTGTTATATTTTTACCCCCATAGTCTACATACAGCACGTCACCTTACCAGTGCAGAAGTCACTTTTCCCTTAAATCGCTTAATTTTACTTTGGAAAATAGAGAAATATCTTAAACCCCAACTAGTCTTGCTTTGCATGCAACGTAATTTTTTTTACGAGATCGGAATAACTTTTAGTAAATTTAAATTAGTTTCTCGCTGTTTTACGTCGTTTAAATAGTACTTCAGTACATTGCAACACAAAAAAAATAGCAGTGATAACAACCATACTGTGGCGGTGGTGTATTCTAAAGTAGAGACAGATCTACGAGCCGTGCACACGCAATAAAACACAAACAGTAGCCACGATTTCTGTGTGAGAGTAAATTGTTAGAACAAGCGAAATAGGGGAAGATCTATTAGTGGGAAGAGGACGGTTGCTGCGATATTTTTTTTAATTTAAAGACGTCGTACACTGTACCTTGCATAGATACAGCGCTAACGTCAAACCGTGACCTATAGCTTTTATCGACTTTGCCTGTGTGTAGAGAACCGGCAATTTCCTAAGTTTATTTCATGATACGGGTCGATTTCAAGGTTCTCTGTACAAATGGTCCCGTGGGAATTTTTAATGACCTTCAGAATAGATGTGCTTGAAATGAAATAACACAGTCTGTACAAGCGGCATTCTGCAAAGCGCTTAGTTTCTGAAAAAAAAAAAAACGTTTTGTGCTTGAGTTTACTCTTTTTGTTGAACAGAATGCTCGTTCGTTATGATGCTTTTTGCGGGCGAGGCCGTACTTATAACGAAATAACCTAGCAATAATCGGAGCCGTGGTGGTGTAGAGGCGAGACTACTCGCCTTCCACCTAGGTGAATCGCTTTCGATTTCCGGTGAAGTCACTCCCGGATTTTCGCATGCGGGAATCGTGCCGGACGGCAGGTTTTCTCGAGGATCACCCGTTTCCCCGCCCTTGCATTCCAGCGATGCTCCATACTCACCTCGCTTCACCATCATCGGATCTCAAGACCCCCGATGTTAAGAGCCACCTAAACCTCTCCACTACTATCAAGAATTAATCATTAAAGGGAAAATACTGCAGTTATTTCTCCAATTTTAACAGGGTTAAGTAGTGGCGACAAAATACGTAATGTGCTACGTCGTAAATAACACAAATGTCTAAAAAAATATGTCTATGAATCATTATAACAACTACTATATACACAGGCGTTTTCAAAAAAAATCATAAAGCTGATCTATACACGGCCATAGGAGCGAATTGCGGACATTTATACATTATGCTCTTTTAAACATGCCTTTCTTTGAACTGCTGAGAAATGTAAATAGAGCATTTGACAGTTGAAATGTAAAAGCCACATGGCAGTGTTTTTGTTTTATATAGCGGAAGGATAATCGGTGCCTGAATGTAGAACTTTTTAACACACTGTTTAAATTTTTATTTAACTTGTAACACGCGTTTTTTGAGCCATAAGAATCAATCATTATCAAGACGTAGTTATCATGTTTAACAGGCTCAATATTATTTTTCACATGATTAATTTTCTTTGTAGCAAGATATATTTATTTGTTACTAAGCAGAGTCCTTAATAATAATTTTGTTTTGACAGTATTTTTATTTGGCCGCATATTTATACGTCTTTCAGTTTTTACAGTGTGTACGTGTACTTACACTGAAGAGCTAAAAAAAAAACTGGTACACCTGCCTAATATCGTGTCGGGCCCCCGCGAGCACGCATAAGTGCCGCAAGACGACGTGGCATGGACTCGACTAATGTCTGAAGGTATGCAGGAGGCAATTCACGCAATGAATCCTGCATGGCAGTCCACAAATCCATAGGAGTGCGAGGCGGTGGAGATCTCTTCTGAACAGCACGTTGCAAGGCATCACAGATGTGCTCAATAATGTTCATATCTGATGATTTAGTTGGCCAATGGAAACGTCTAAAATCAGAAGAGTGTTCCTGGAGCCACGCGGTAGTAACTCTCGACGTATGGGATGTCGCATTGTCCTGCTAGAATTGTCCATGTCTGTCGGAATGCACAATGGACATGAATGGGTGCAGGTAAACGGACAGGAGGCTTACGTATGTCACCTGTCAGAGTCGTATCAAGACGTATCAGGGGTACCATTTCTTTTCACGCCAAATGCACACGCCCCATACCATGACAGAACCTCCACCAGCTTGAAAAGTCCGCTATTGACATGTAGAGGGGTCAATGGATTCATGAGCATGTCTCCATACCTGTACACATGCATCCGCCCGATACAATTGGAAACGAGACTCGTCAGACCAGGCAACGTGTTTCCAGTCATCAACACTCCAACGGTGGTGTTGGCGGGCCCAGGCGAGGCGTAAAGCTTTGAGTCGTGCAGTCAACAACGGTACACGAGTAGGCCTTCGGCTCCAAAAGCTCATATCAATTATGATCAGTTGAATAGTTCGCACGCTGTAACTTGTTGATGCCCCAGCATTGAAATCTGCGCCAATTTGAGAAAGGGTTGCACGTCTGTCACGTTTAATTATTCTCGTCAGTCGTCGTTTGTCCCGTTCGTTCACTATCTTTTTCCGGCCGCATCGAAGATTTGATGTTTTACCGGATTCCCGATATTCGCGATACACTCATGTAATTGTCGTACGCGAAAATCCAAATTTCATCGCTACCTCAGAGTTGCTATGTCCCATAGCTCGTGCGCCGACTATAAAACCACGTTCAAACTCACTTAAATCTTGATAACCTGTTATTGTTGCAGCAGTAACCGATCTAGCAACTTTGCCAGACCCTTGTTGTCTTATATAGTCGCTGCCGACCGCATCGCGTTACTCTGATTGGTTCCATACCTCTGTTATTTTCATACGCACGCCTATGCCAGTTTTTTTGGCTCTCCAGTGTACAAGGCCATATGACTCTTTGCATTTGTGATCATTGGGGTAGTTTTAAGTGGCAGTTCAAATGATTTTGAATTGTAACCGTCGTGATTGGCTAGTTTATAAAGAACGTTCTTAAGTTAAGATTTCGAGAAGGAAGACGAATATCTTGTTACACGACGCCAGGAAACCAGCCCGGGTGGGCTGAGTGCTAGGTTTTAAAATTTCATTTTCATAGGGAAGTCCTAGTTCGCACCCCTAAAATTGCAGGTCGTCTAATAGTAACGAAGACATGAGGTATTTTAAGTAAGAAGTAGGCCTGTATCGCCTCCCTCCGCGTAGCTTTCATAGAGATTAGCTAGAACTCGTGAGACGTCCATTAAGGTGCTATTGTACTGTATGCTAGCACCGTAAGCCTTCCGCTCACATATAAGGAAGACGTGACCCATGGCTGTTGCGCATCCGATGAGATACCATGTCGTTATACTTTATCATCGGGAATTTCAAGACCTTCAATCTTCCCGTTTTGACCACTAATTTAGGTAAGAAATCTCAAATAAATTTTTCAATAAACACTTTTACTAAACCTTCTAGAACATTCTTCACGCCGCCATGTTGATTTTTTACGTACACGACTTTTTCCGACATTTACTTCGGCAAACCTGAACTGAATCCTTGCTGTGCCGCTGGCTAACTGCAAAGTATTTATTTAAAGTAAATAGTTTTGAAAGGAATATTTAAGAAATTTGGCTTGATTTTTTTAAATTTCAAGTATCTAAAGTACAATATTTCAATTAAATTATCAATATTTTCGGAGTCATATATAATATGCCGATGTGTAATGCCATCAGGATGAAATATTTTGTTTTTCTGGTAAAAGTAAACCAATTCTGAGCACAATTAAGCGTCCAGATAATTTTTAACACAGTCACCCTTTGTTGTCGTTCAGAAGTCGTAGCAAGTTTTCTCCTAGTGTTCCTATTTGTTTATGTGTTTGTCCTGTCCACAAATATTTCTGCTACCAGGCTGCAGTGTCGCTGGGTGTACAAAAGGTACACACTGCTTCAGACTGGTAAGACCAAGTGTGTGTGTATTTCTATGTAGAGTCTGGACGGGACCGGGCAAAGTAACTCGTCAGATTGCCTTCATGCGTTACTACAGTGAATTCAATTTCCAGTTTTCGCACTGTTTTGTGATACAAAGGAGTTAAAGGGGCAATAATTTTCAGTAAGCACACTAATCTCGTACTCAGTTTAGACGATCGTGACTGCGCAGCTAGGGTTGACACACTGCCAAGAAAAATCGTGACGCGTACTACAGCTGTCGCAACGTCACCCTCGTATGCACAGAGGTGTACAGAACCCCTTTCTCTCTCAAACACACGGCCTATCATTGTAGAGCAGGCGGCTTGTATTTCGATGCAAGTTATGTTTAAAGTCCGGTATTCTGAAGAAAAGTTATACGCTTATGAATGCCACATTTTGTGACGACTGGATCGGAGAGATACGCGTTGTTTGGTAGGACACGTATAGAAACAAACAAATGCACCAGTGACCTGTCTTTCCGAAGGATATTTTTGATATCCGTTCGTCGTCTCTTTTATTTTTTATTTTTTTGTTAAATAATGAACTTTTCTGTCAGCATTTTCAAGAGGATCGGAATATGAATCCACCGTTTTTTTTCGAACGATGCACAGTTTTATCAATTTTAAAGTACATTGTTGCACCTTAATTTGATGTCAAGTACAACCTTTACGAGCTCGCAACAATCGTCATTACAACAATTACAATACGACAGAAACATGTTTTTTTTTCGCTGTCACTATCCATTAATGCAAATAACAGATTTAATAATATACTTGATTGAACCCATTGCAGTTGGTAAAGATAGAAGAGTAGACTGCCCAGTTACGTCATACTTTAAATAAAAACTTTAGTAGTAATGAAAGACATTGTTGTTCAGTTAGTTCCATCATTTCTGCTGTTCATCTGTTGGTAAGGTATGTCTTATTACAAATACCATTAGGCTTATTCAAAATCTGAAATAGTGGCAGATAATATAATGTTATAAAACACATTAATTAATCTTGCTTCTAAAATGATGCCTGTTCTTGTATGCTTGGTTGTGAGAGTGTGTTGTGTTGAGTGAGATATCAAGACGTCATTATATTTATTATAATACAATACCAAACTAGTATTTTACAGAAGCATTCTTTCTCTTCAGCTATTTTTTCATAATAATCTGGGTATAAAACAGCCATATTACAAGCAAGGCACTGAGTGTGATAACATTTTTTGAACTAGGATGCTTACATAACAATACGTTATTTAAATAATCTTGTAGGCGTGTGTGTATATAAATATGTAAATTTAAAATAATTTTATATTTCCTTATGTATATATACATAATTATGTACCTATATATAATTATGTAAAAAATGTATTTTAAATAATTTTATATTTCTATATTGATGTATACATAATTATGTGCGTGTTTTCTTCTTGGGCGAATGAGTATGTGGGTTTTCTCAAATTTCTCCTATATTTTTTTTGCATATAAATTTAATTGTGGAAGGCCTTCCTTTTTTGGGCACAAGCTAGGCTCTTTACGGCGGAAAAAAATAACCGCATTTAAATAGAAAAAAATGACAGTTGGTGTTCTGACACCATGAGGCGAACATCGATTTGGAAGCGGTCTCTCGTCATACCACGAAGATGAATTGCGAATACGAAAGCCTGCCTTTGACCTCAACGATCATGGAGTCGCTACCTGCACCATCGCTAACTGGTTGTCGCCAGTACCGCTTCTGCGATCGAGTTTTCACCTGTGATCAAAGTGCTCGACAGCAAGAGAGAACGGTCTGTACGAAGAGCCCTTTTCGCGCGATGAAGCATTACGACATCCATCCCATGCAGTTTGTGCAAGGTGCTACATTGAAAGAACATACCGAGATCTGCAAGAATTCGCCTACTGGGTGTCAGCCAGTGGTTTCGGCAAAACCTCTTGCTACGCCGATAATTACCGATTCGACAGGCGATTATAATGAGACAGTTAATGCTAAAGACGGAATGAGTGTAGTAGAGTCGGTTTGAGTGGAATTTACACTTGCAAGAATTTCGCGTTAAGATGATTAAAATAAATGGTCGCCGGTTCTAAATACTGATGAGCATACAACTCCTGCTACAAAGAAAAGCAAATTTAATATAGAACACAAGACAGGAGGTAAAGATGACCATGAAGAGAGCATTGACGAAAATGAACATGAAGACAGTGGTGAAGACGATGGTGGCGATTTTATTGATGCACTGACGCCCCTCAAACACATTTGCTGCAACAAGCGACATGAAGAAGGCAGAAGATGTCGAGAATACTGGCTACCTATTTCCCGAAGACTCGAATGAACTTGTTGATAGACTCAAGATTACAGTAGAGGAGAAGCACTAGGAATCATACATAGCAAATTGACAAGGCAGAATGGAACGAAGCAGGTACGTTTCTAGCTTATAAAATTTTTTTGGAAGCACGGCGAGGGCCTGCCGCGGTGCTGCATTGTTCAATACTAAGTCCAAGTTGTGCATCGACAAATTTCTAAGCGTGGTGGGAGCCTGCTGTAGTTCTAGGCACTTTTAGAGCAAAGTGCAAATACAGTTTTCCTAGGAAGTGATTGAAAATACCGATGGACCTGGATATATATTTTTAGAGCGAGATTATTAAATAAAATTACCACATTTCTGCGTTGCAGGTAGGAATACATAATTATATTTTTAATAGGGGTAATTTATTTTAACTTACGACCCACATGCACCGCACTAAGCACCAAACGCACCGCAATTAGCACCGCAATTAGCACTGCAAGCACCGCAGTTAGCAACCCATGCACTACAATTAGCACCACATACACCACAATCAGGAGTCATTATGGGTTATTTATGGGTCATTTATGGGTCATAATGAGTATATTTATGGGTTATTTATGGGTCATTATGGGCCATTATGGGTCATTTATGTCATTTAAGGTAAGTATGGAATATTTATAGGTCATCAATGGGTCATTATGAGTCATTTATGGGTCATTTATTGGTCATTAAAGGCCATTAGGGTCATTATGGGTCATTACAGGTAATTTGAGGGTCAACTTTGTTAGGGGTTGGTCTGCCAGTAGCAAGTTATCTGCTTTAAGTGCGTCCATGAGTTCAAGCTGAGCAAAGATAACACGAGGACGAAATATATTTTCACATTTCAAAAAATCTATTCCGGGCAGGGCAGCGATGATAAGTTAGCAGCCAGCCAGTATGTCAAAAGATTTTTCAACTCTTCTGGTAGGTTCCTTCCCGGATAACCATAATGTACTGGATGAGTATAAAAGAATACCTCTACTTAGAAGGTCTATAATATCAAAACCATACAACCTACAACCTTGATTGACCAATCAAATAAACTGTGAAGTTTTTTTGCCATGCATTCATAAATGTTCAATGTGACGACCATGAGCGGCCCGAACGACATCTATGCGATAATCAAACACGTTCCACATCTTGTCAGTATGTCCGATGTTACGGTTTGGATGTCGTCCGTAATTCTCGTTTTGAGGTCGTCAATGTTAGCAGGCAATGGTGGATGAAACACTTGATCGTTTATGTACCCCCCGTAGGAAAAAAATCGCACGTGGTAAGATCCGGGCTTATTGGGGGCCAGTGATGAAGAGCCTGGTCGCCAACTGCTACTCGACCAATCCAGCGTTGCGGCAACGTCTCGTTCAGGTATCCACGAGCAGCTAGCTGTCAATGGGGAGGCGCATCATCCTGCTGGAAAATGAAGTCCCCCGCCGCCTCTTCTAACTGAGGAAACAACCACTATGTAAGCATGTATAAATAAGGGATTCCAGTAATAGTGGGCTTGTGAAAAAAGAAAGGGCCGAAAACAGTGTCTTTGGATACAGAGCAAAAACGCGTTCACTTTGGAGGAAGCGCGCTCGTGTTCGGTGGTTTCATGTGGAGGCTCCTGACCCCATATCCGCACGTTGTGCCGTTTCACCTTACCATTTGTATGGAACGTCGCTTCATCGCTAAAAACCAGCTTAGATATGACGGCATCGTCAACCTCATTCTGGGCAAGGAAACATCAGACCGTCCCCTTCACATTGACGTGTTGAATGCGAGCTTGCTACCCCCTCACCACCTCAAACCGAGAGTTACGAACGCCATCCAAACCGTTACACCGGACGTGCTGCCAAAAGCGTGGAACGGGTTTTTTTTTTAATTTGTTATAAATATTTTGCGATTTTATAATTTTTCTGCATTTTTTGGTTTTAAGGTTATTCAAGGTCATGGGCATGAGGTCAAGGTCATGGGTCTATGTCACCGACATCTAACATGGCTGACAAGATGGATACAAGTCAACCTGGTGAGGGCCGGTCATGTCGGGAGCCTAGTCGTTCCACCTGTAATCAAAACCCCAGATCTCCTACATGTACATCTTTAAATAATTTTTTTAAAAATAACTTCTTAATTTTTTTGAATTTTTTGTAAAAACTTTGGCAGTTTTATAATTTCCTAATTTATTTAAGTCTATTCAAGGTTACGAGCATGAGTCAAGGTCAAGGTCAAAGGTCAATGTCAAGGTCACCTTGGTTTAGCATGGTGGTTAGTAACGTCACAACATGGCCGGCACAGGTGCCAGGTGCCAGTTTTGTCCCATTTAAAATACATTGTCCCCGGACGCAGTTAATCATTCTAATGAGGTAGACATTAAATATTGCGTTCACTGAGAAATAAAACGAGTAATTGTACTAATAGACTAATTTAATGTTGTAAAAAATAGCCATGTGAATAAATTATAGTAAAATTAATTTGTATTTTTATTAAAACCTCCATCCCTCACGAACTCGCATACGCCCCTCTGGCGTCTTGTAGGGTAGACTGGGTAGGGTTGTAACAATTTGGCTTCGATCGCTCGTAGCGTTGCCATTCTGGCTGTAAACAACAAATAAGTCGCTTGACATAGAAGAGTACTCATGTGTCTTCAAATTTATATTAAACTGATAGGCCTAGATGCAGTAGTTGCCAGACAGGAGACGTTTCACAAAACGTGTGCCAACTGTTACAAATGACCCCATGCCAAGGGCGGTTGTAACAGTGATGGGGGTCTGTTGAAACATACACAAATAATACACAATGCACGCACTTCAATCAGTTGTATTACTTATAAATCACATGTGAGTACTTTCACGTTATTTAAGGTTAATATGGCACNTAAGTCGCTTGACAAAGAAGAGTGCTCATTTGCCTTAAAATATTATATTAAACTGATAGGCCTAGATGCAGTAGTTACCAGACAGGAGACGTTTCACAAAACGTGTGCCACTGTTACAAATGACCCCATGCCAAGGGCGGTTGTAACAGTGATGGGGGTCAGTTGAAACATACACAAATAATACACAATACACGCACTTCAATCAGTTGTATTACTTATAAATCACATGTGAGTACTTTCACGTTATTTAAGGTTAATATGGCACNACACGCACTTCAATCAGTTGTATTACTTATAAATCACATGTGAGTACTTTCACGTTATTTAAGGTTAATATGGCACCATTTTAGTAACATTTTAAAGTCTTCTTTAATCACTTTATAAAATTTAACATTTTAAAGTTAACGTCGTATTTTAAAAAAATCTGATGCTAATGTTCTTGATATTCCGAAAAGACTCTGTTATGAGCTTGTGTAGGGTATGATTATAAAAGACGGAGCCGTGGAAGCAAGCACGCATCTCTCTTTCGTATGTATCGTATCAGAGAGACGTGGTTAACTCTGTAGATCTCTGCTGCTTGTCTCAAAGAACTCCCACTTTTAACTCGTCGTATGCATCCCTGAAACGTGATATGTCGCTCACACCTCTCTATGTCTTCCTGACACGTTTCCTGGGCATCTACAATGTAAAACAAACAAATTACTAATGTTACAACCGTACCCACAAAATTTACAACCATACCCCCCCCCC
>NQII01000332.1:800456-900756 GCA_002778355.1 Clitarchus hookeri | reverse complement strand
AAAACTAATTACTGTTTACTTACCTCTTAAGTCCACCAATTACGTAGGAAAAATCTGAAAACGTAAATTATAATATTAACGAAGCAACTCAAGAAAGAAATCGATCAAAAAGACTTACTTTTGGTTGACAAAACACAATAGGTCCCTCTACAAGCGAACAAAGCGCGCGGAGGGCGACGCAACACTGTCGATCAGGTCCGTACAGGCAAGCCGCGTGTCTTTCCCCTTGTACCCCTCACAATCCCGTGGATAGTTGGGAGAATATTCGAGTTGTTACAACCATACCCTGTTACAACCGTACCCAGTCTCCCCTAAAAGTAATTATATTTACTTATCTTTTAATTTTAGTTTGTTGAATTGAATTAATCAGTTTTCTTTAATTATATCTCATTCTTCATATGTTTAGAAATCAAGGTATTTTTTAATTGGTAATGTGTTTTTTAAGCCCCTCGAACCAAGCAGAGTGCATTGAAAATTGTTGGTATAACGCCCATAAAAGGAAATGAAATGAATGTTTTCTAACAACCGGGTTTGAAACCATGGTGTACCGGAGACTGTGAGGATAGAAATAAACATCAAAACCTGTCAGAGGTCAATCAGCTACTGCTTCTCCCCTTTTTTTCTCAATAATCGTGACAATATTGTGTATTTTCAAAGTTCTTAAAGTTAAAATCTGGGGGGTGAAATCTGAAAAATTACAGATAAATTTAAAGTAATCGGGGAAACCAACACAAATGGTGACTGAAATCTCGTTATTAAAAAATCTGCGGCACATTTAACACAAACTTTCAATACTGTGAAATTATCTCATAAACGGTATAAGCTTTACAAACCCCTGAGTATCGAAAAATGATTTGCGCCATAGAAGAAATAACCGTAAAATTAAATTAATTGTATTCCTCAGTGCAGGATTTTCATAAAAGCAGAACATTTTTGAGCTATTAATTAAATTTTTTCAAGTATGAGAATTTTTGTTGCAAATGTGTTATGCAATGATGAAAATTTTGTAATTCCTTTGTGTTTGTCGGGAAAACCTGTAAAACTCAGAAAATTTTTATCATATCCTTTCGCAGGAACTGTGGTTTTTCCCGTACAAACCACAAAAAGAGAGAAATTTTTAGTAATGGCTGTTGCCATTTTTAGAATTCGGGCATAAATTTTACTCCGGAAGGTACCCAGTTTTTATTCAAGCACATTAAAAAGAAATCCACTTCTTGTTTAACACGAATTCTCTCACTCGACAAAGCAAATTTACAGGTTTGCAAATAACATTTTGTCGCCACGGCGAAAAACATTTCCCAGCAGCCGCGTCTTGTGACACAGAAACGCACTTACAAACTTGGAGAATTCCTGATGAAAGCGAACGAATCTGTCCCACTGCGCTTCGTGACGTGTTAAATTCATGAATCTCGCAAGTATGCCGCGTCCCCTTTCCTCTTGTAACTTGCCTCCCGTCGCCAAGCACGCAGGAGAGGGCTTAGGCGGAGGTCAACGAGGAATAACGAACTCTTCAACTCGAAGATTTGTGAGGGAAAAGATTCTTATTTGCAAACGGTTATCGATCCCCGTCTCGAGGCCGCTAAATAAAAGATACTTCTGTGAGCTCAGCGCTCGACGCAGGTTGTGGGCAGGTCTTGTCTGTGGATGTGCATGATAAAATAATGAACCTTGTCCGCCATTTTGTGACACCCAAAACATTGGAAACCTAATCTGTCAAAATTGAAATGAAACTCTTGTATCAGAGCGTGTTTGTATTTAGCCTGAAAGTTTAACTTCATTAGGTGTTATTTGTTTAAAAACGCCCACATTTTACGTGCCTAAACAACAAAAACCTACCTAAATATTTTCAATGTTTTGGGTGTCACCTTGGCAATGGAAGAAAATGCAACTTCAATGACGTCATTGCCAAAGATGAGTCTCGCTGGCTGCGCACGACCAATCTCCATGTCTCAACATTGAACTGCTTTTCTGCCAACACGTCTAGCAAAAACTGCATGGATTGGGTTTGAGGTTAGAACACTGACTAATAAACAAGTGCTTTGAGACGTTCGAATACTTCCTGTAACGAGTTTGTAATGCAATTAGATTAAAACCAAATAGACAAAAGTATTTTATTCATATAAAAGTGCTTGTCATTAAAAAATTAAGCTATAAACAAACATGTTCATCACTGTTAATACAATGTGACTTCGGCAGTTGTGTTCCTTTGGGGTAGGTCAATGTTGTGTATATGCGCATAAAACGAATGATTGGTCCATCTCATCTTTAGTATATGGTTTCTTGATGCAGACCGTGGCCGATTCCTTCCCCGTTCCTGCTTCTCTGGGCGACTTGCTCCATTTATAATGACCTCGCTGTCGACGAAACGTTCAGATCCACCTACCTTCCATTCCATCCCTCCTCTCCACATGAGCGTAATATACTGGTGACGGGCCTTAATAACGCTATGTAGCAGGGTGCGGTTCAACAACAAGACGCGATCACTCAGTGCATATACGACAATACTTCATGATCTAACAAGAAAGAATTAAAATTTAATATAATGGAAAAATTGTTCAGCGACTGTTCTGAAAGATGTTTACAACTGACGCATGGCTTACAGATGTACACTTTGCTTTCAAATTATAACACATAAGAGTTGCAAAATAAAAATCAGGTTATTTAAAACCTATGTCCCGTTTAAGGATGTTACAATAATTTTGGCGTTGATGCGATACTTCTCTATTTACTGCCGTACTGTTGGCTGTCGGCAAGAATACTTGGCACATACTTTGTTTTAATGAGTATAATAAAAGTCAGACTTAGTCTGTATGTGGCGTTTTTAAATGATGTAACTCAAATATGTGACCAATTCTGTAAATAAAAACTTCTCTACTATTAATAAATTAATACCATAAACGCAAATTGTATTTCTCTTTTAACCCGATATTATTTTAGAAAGTCGAAACACATGGACCTAAGTTATACAAATTATTGTCACACCGATGTAGTAGGGGGCAGCGGTGGTGTAGTAGTTAGAATACTCGCCTCACACCACAGCGAACCGGGCTCGATACCCTGTGGGTTCACGCGAATTTTTCGCATGTGGGAAACTTGGCGGACGTTGCCGTTGGCCGTTTAATTTCTCGGGGAACTCCATTTTTCCGCGCCCTTGCATTCCGCCACATTCTCCTAATTTCACCCTCACCGGCACCCAATTCCTCCATGTCAAGCTCCGAACAAATTTACTCAACTCTTAACCTGATGTAGTAAACGTAATATTAGCTTCAGGTCTGCGTATAGTCGTTGACGAAGTTACGAACAGTGCTTATGTTCGCAATTTGGTAATTTTGTTTGTGTTGTAGAACGTAAACATGTGAATGTTTACGTTATCGGGAACTGAGTGCCACTCACAGCAGACGTCACTCCACTCGCCGTGACTGGTCGAGCACCGTGAAGTCAACATGCAATGTTGATTTGCACATGTGCAACGAGCAGAGCAGATCAGTTCTAACCGAAAAAATTACCACCTTATATTTTCGAGCTTTGACAAATCGAAAAAGAAAAAAAATGTTTTCAACACTTCTGGTAACTATAGTTAGTGTGTACAATGTTTAATGCTTACACGCATTGGCCACACGTTATACACTGAAGAGCCAAAAAAAAAAAAAATTGGTACAACTGCCTAATATCGTGTAGGGCCCCCGCGAGTACGATGTGCCGCAAGACGACGTGGCATGAACTCGACTGGTGTCTGAAGGTATGCAGGAGACATTTCACACCATGAATCCTGCAGGGCAGTCCACAAACCCATAGGAGTGCGAGGCGGTGGAGATCTCTTCTGAACAGCACGTTGCAAGGCATCACAGATATGCTCAATAATGTTCATGTCTAGTGATTTAGGTGGCCAATGAAAGTGTATAAAGTCAGAAGAGTGTTCCTGGAGCCACTCGGTAGCAACTCTCGATGTGTGGGGTGTCGCATTGTCCTGCTAGAATTGTCCATGTCCGTCGGAATGTACAATGGACATGAATGGGTGCATGTGATCGGGCAGGAGGTTTACGTATCTGTCACCTGTCCGAGTCGTATCTAGACGTATCAAGGGTCCCATTTCACGCCAACTCACACGCCCCATACCATGACAAATCCTCCACCAGCTTGAACAGTCTCCTGTTGGCATGTAGGGTCCATGGATTCATGAGCATGTCTCCATACCCGTACACGTCCATCCTCCCGATACAATTGGAAACGAGACTCGTCAGACAAGGCAACGTGTTTCCAGTCATAAACACTCCAATGGCGGTGTTGGCGGGCCCAGGCGAGGCGTAAAGCTTTGAGTCGTGCAGTCAACAACGGTACACGAGTAGGCCTTCGGCTCCAAAAGCTCATATCAATTATGGTCCGTTGAATAGTTCGTACGCTGTGACTTGTTGATGCCCCAGCATTGAAATCTGCGCCAATTTGAGAAAGGGTTGCACGTCTGTCACGTTTAATGATTCTCGTCAGTCGTCGTTTGTCCCGTTCGTTGACTATCTTTTTCCGGCCCCATCGAAGATTTGATGTTTTACCGGATTCCCGATATTCACTGTACACTCGTGAAATGGTCGTACGCGAACATCCAAATTGTATCGCTACCTCGAATATGCTATGTCCCATCTCTCGTGCGCCGACTATAACACCACGTTCAAACTCACTTAAATCTTGAGAACTTGTTATCGCAGTAGCAGTAACCGATCTAGCAACTTTGCCAGACGCTTGCTGTCTTATACAGGCGCTGCCGACCGCATCGCGTTACTATGATTGGTTCCTTACCTCTGTCATTTGCATGCGCACGCCTATACCAGTTTTTTTTCTTTGTCTCTCCAGTTTTCTTTACAATTAGTTTGAATATTTATGTTTGATAAACACACTTCCACCACAGCTGCCAATAATCCGCGTGTTTCCAGTTGATTCGCTCGTAGCAGACTAGGTTATTCTATATGCTAGTTAAGAATAATTTTTATAGTTAATTATTTTTACTTCATAATATTCAAAATTATTAATTAACTTGTTTCGAAAACGTGATAGCCAGATAATTAGCTGTTTCCCGCCTAATTGAACAATTCATACCTCAATATTGTTTCGTTTGAATAAAGAGTTACAATTTAAGTTTTGTAGAGTCACTTGCATGACATCATTTTTTCACTATAAAGTTTAATGGAAATAAAATCAATTGTTATGGAATAGTAAACTTTACGTTAACTTGCAAAAGCCTAACAAATCTGGTATTTATTCGCATTGGCGAACAGTGATATAGTTGCCTGTCATTCATGCCAATTAACTCCTGACAACGTGGATTCTTTTTATTTTTAACGTTGCCTTTCATTAACTACAGAAGTAACTATTAAATACNCTGGTATTTATTCGCATTGGCGAACAGTGATATAGTTGCCTGTCATTCATGCCAATTAACTCCTGACAACGTGGATTATTTTATTTTTAACGTTGCCTTTGATTAACTACAGAAGTAACTATTAAATACTGGCTGTTTATTTGCATTATTTTCAGACAGTGCTTACTAATCCGGATTTGTCCAAGTTACATATAATTTGACGTGTACAATTTTAGCTAAGGAAAACAAATAAAAATATAAGAAATACGTAATTTCAAATTGGAATATTAAAATGGATTAGTTACGTTTTTACATATTTAATCCGTAAACATAACAAATGTTACTGATAGACATCAGCATATACATAACCGAAATATTAAGAAGTTGTAACATCACGTCTTCGGCAAGATTCCACTTATTTGTCACGTGATTTGAACAATGTTTTCATTTTATCTTATCACGTCCGTTGACGTAACTGAGGTCAAAATTATTATGGAAGGATTTACTTTCTCTTGTAATGTGTTACTTCATTTATGCGATTTCCTTGGGTGCAAAAAACAAACAGTCCTGGAAGTTAAAATATATGGCTGAAATATTAAGTTTATTTTGAGCTTCTTCCTTATAAAAACTCAACTATGTTACGTCCAGACGAAATTGTTACTAAAATTTACTACCGCTATTAATAATCAATTTTGATATGTGAATAACAGTCTACTATTGGATAAAGAACTGCAAATGATAAAATATTTTTCTCTTTGAATTTTTTTTGCCAAACTTTCTCTTTTACTTATCTCAGTGGCACTGTATAATACTGAGCTACAGGGAAATTACTTATTTTGCAATGCAGGAACTCAACAGTAATCGATAATGGGAGTGCTGTATCAACGAAGGAGAAGTGTAATGTAACTTCAAGTTTACAATTATAAACTTAAAAAAATTGATTAATCATACTGCACCTCCTTTGATAAAATTTTTCCCAGAAATAAAAAGGTATACATTGTTAATCATAAAACAAATAATGAAATTACTTCAGTCGCATCAATAATTCCGTAATGATTGGTGCCCGTTACATGGGGCCACGAAGAAAAGTTTATTCTTATCCACTGACATTAGAAAGGAAGGCTTTAAAATTATTCCTTATGAACATTATGAAGCGAGAAAGACAAAAGATAAAGAGAAAATTTTATTTTGATTTGTAGTACATCTTGTAACCGTATTGTACTTAAACACGGAGGAAGTTATTAATGCCTGCAAGGAAAATGTAACTAGTGACAAAGTAACGTTAAACAGTGAAACTAGCCAAGCTTCTGCTGTAGATTTTGCCACAAATACCGGAAGTGTAAATTAACCTCATAATGAAATTAATTTGTCGGGCATCACATCACTGCATAGATCACTTACAGATTCGCATACCTCACCAGTTCCTTCACCTGTAATTTCTAACCTTGCTCAGGACCTTTTGCAAAATGACTCAAAGTGCATTATAATGAATTTATTTAAAAGAGTCGAAGAGGGCCAGTCGCAAATATAAAGTGAACTAGCTTATTGGAAGCACCAACTGAATGCATTTCAACAAATAACAGAGTCGGTGCAGTCCGAAATGACGGCTGCATTGCGAGCTGAAGTTAGATCGATTAGAGCAGAATTTCAGAATCAGCTTACGTCGTTTCGTGCTCAAGCCGTATCGGATGTTCTTGAGAGCGTTGCCCTCTCAGATTGGGCAAAAAGGGCTGTACAATTAGTGAGACATCTGTGTAGTGCCGGCTACGTAATAGAAAGACCGAATCGAAGATCGCAGAGTTGAGGGGTAGGATGAATAATTGACAGATGGAGCGGGCGTCATCACGTGTAGTTGTGGAACAGCATGCTATACAAGCTATGGGCAATAGAATCCAAGAACTGTAGCAGTCGCTCAGTGTTCTGAGACTGGAGCGCGAGAACCCTTCTGTTGTTCCGACGGTGGTCGCTCAGCCAACTACCATTCAGTGTATCGCAGCGCCTGTTGCGAACCGTCTATTCATTGACGAGCTGCCAGTTTTTCGAAGTCTAGTGACGGAAAATATAAATTCCTTTTTGAAGCGTCTCGATAAATATTTAGAAGCGTGTTAGATGTCGGCAGGAGAGGCACTGCAATATGTTGAGTTCGAACTTCGTGACAGCGCTTCCCATTGGTGGGAGATTGAACGTGATTCGATCAATACTTACCAAGAGTTCCCAAGAAATTTCGAGGAAAATTTCTGGAATAGCAAAATGCAAGACAATTTGCGTGCGCAATTATTTGCCGATATGCTTTATCCGAACTGAAATAACTCGATCGAGGCGCATTTGACCACATTGTATGAACGTACGAGGCATTTCACGCCTCCACTGACATACGATGAATTCATATCAATAGCATCACGACAGCTGCCAGATAGATACCAAATGGATTGGGCCAGTAGGTTCTTTCAGTCATTACTACAATTTCGGGAGGAAGTTTTGAGCTACGCTCAACTAGACACGACACGAAGTAACGANAGTGGTGTAAATAACAGTGATGCACGCAACCATGCTAACTGTAGTCGACCGTTCTGGAGACGTAAGAAGCGTCGCACCAGAAACGGCAGTGATCAGCACAAAAATAAGGGAGAAAGGAACCCTGATGTAATTGAGTTTCCCGATTCTCCTCCCAGTCGGCAACGCAAACGCAGGGGAGTAGCTGAGCGTAGACCTGAACGAAGTCGCAGGAAGTACGATAGTAAATAATCATCTTCTCCTTAGCATAGAAGTCAAAATCGCGATCGTCAAAGTCCATCCCCAGGTGCAGAAAAGAGTGAAAAGGCGAGATTCGACCCGTCAGGAACTCCATTTGAACCAAATGGAAGTTATTCGTGGTAGAAACAAAACTATGTAAGTCCACGGCAAAACCGAAATAAACAAGCAAACTAATCGGGGTCGAGGCTAAAGGCGCTCGAAACGTCGGCCTGCGATGCGTTACAAAGAGTGCAGCGAAATGCATTACCAATTAAACTACCTGCTGTAGAGTACCTGCACAATAATGTTATTCATACATTGTCAGGACAAACGCCTTGTGAGACGTTACGAGGAGTACTTTCAAAACTTCCTATTCCCTACCCTGGTGTGAGAAACCAAATTTTGACAAGGCGAAATCAGGAGAGGCGGACCGAGAAGCGTTACTTCAGGAGAGATTCAGCAGACGGCAAAGTAACGACTTGATCGCGCAGCGGATATCCGGAAGAAAGCACGCAGGATCGCGATGGAACACAACCTGCAGCCTGGCGAGCTTGTTTTTGTTATAGAGCCTACATCGTCAGCAACCAAGCGGAATTTATTACTAGGAAACTGATGCCACTCTTGCATGGACCCCACCGGGTGGGCCGAATCATATAACATTATTGCGTCGAGCTGCTGGCGGTAGACGAAGACGTAGTCGTGGGAAGGTGTGACGTCACACACCTGAAGAGATACCACAAGGTCATCGGTCCGGAGCTACCACGAGGAAACGGGAAGAATTAAATGCAGATTAATGACGTCTGAGCGATAACGGGACGCTGGCTAGTGTACACTTCGGTGAAGTCGGCGTTACACTGTAGAGATATGTTGTTTTTATATTACAGTGGCGTGTTCTAACCCCTGGCAAGTAGAGAGGAAATCCTTGACCGGAAGTGGCTGCATGTTGCACAATTTTGTAATGACAATACCGCATGTTTGGTGAACGTGCTAGGTACGCAAGTCACGATAATTCAACTGCGTACTTTAAATTCGTTTATACGTGCCCGTGGTTAAGCAAAGTCCGTTTTAAGCATAGATTGTCAAATGTGAATTGGCTTCCGTGACATTTTAAGTCTCCTGTTAATTTATCTGTCTGATGATGCTTTTTTTTAGTCAGTGGACGCAATTAAGTAAAATAAAGAACGCATAAAGAAAGTCAGAAGAAATAAAACAATGCTCAAGCTGCAATAATGCGTGTGCCTACCACGGAATAATTTATTAAAAGTTTCGCTATTCGAAAAAATTAAAAACGCCATACTATGATATCCTCGTAGTGCTTTTCTCTGAGCTCTCATTACAATTTAAAGCTAATATATAGCTATATGAGATTTCAGCAAATTGCTTACTATAAAATTCGAAGGCTGAGAAGTGAAGAGTTACAATGTTAATAGGGGACACTAAAAGAAAACTTTATCTGTGGAATTCGTAGTGTATTAAATAAGCATCCCTTCAACGCAGTGAATTTGTTCTGGTAATGATACAGACCTATTTATGGCCATGAGTGTGATCCTTTAACACCAGCGTTGCGATTTTCCGCTACCAAAAAAATGATATGTTGGGCACTGACATCTCCATAAATTTGAAACCACGCCTTGTCAGAGAATCAATCCATTGTTTCCTATTTCATTTCCATGGCCAAAATGCAAAGTTTTGATAGCTATTTCTGACCTCCAAACACCCTCCCGAACTGTTGACGACATTACTCCAGTCACCCGATCTTACAGCAAGTACGCACAGTTAACACTCGCTTCTGTGAATTATAAATCGATTATTTTTCTACATTCTCTACTCGTACACAACCGCAATGTGGTACAGGTGGCAAAATCACAACTTCCGTATCGGTAGACCTTCTAAAGTGTGTCGGACCCTCAAAAATTAATTATTTTACAATTGTACCAAACATTTTTCAACTCGTACACATTGTATGTGATGACAGTTTCCTCAAATATAAAATTTTTACATTTCATATTATTTTAATAATATGATGTCAAACACAAAATTCTTCTGTTTTGTTGCAGCCGTAATAACAAATACTAACTAAGTTGTACATTTGAAAAAAATTACAACGTATAAATGCCGTGGGCTACTGTTTGACATATTATGTAATCACCAAATAACAGTTCACACAATTTTTTTTAAATATTAAAAATAAGCAAAAATATATTTATATATTTAACTTTTTTTCATATTATATTGCTTGTTATTTGGTGATTACATATGTGTCACGCGGTAGCCCATGGGATTAGTTTACTTTGTAATTTTTTTCGTCTGAAAAAAAAAAACTGAATAGTTTTGAATTTGACATCAAATTATTCAAAAAATTGTCAATTGTAAAAATTTTTTATTCGAGGAAAACATTATTACATACAAAGCGTGCGAGTTGAACAATGTTTGGTACAAATATGAAATTATTATTATTTTCGGGCCCGGCACCCTTTACTGTTCGCTACTCAGGCAGAAAATGCGAAGTCGCGATACTCTGGTTGCGCAACTACTGTTTAACTACACCTACACCACCGGCATTTCCTCTCTCTTACACTAAGGCGAGTCTCGTAAAACTTCCGGTACAGTATTGCCGCTACCATTCGCGTTATTGCAGTTTTCTTGTTTAAATCAAAAGTAGGAAATCCTTTTGTAAATACCTTAAGATTTGGCAAAACTTTGCGTACGACATAAACGATGAACCACCGAAAAGGTATAATATTGGTCACGCGATAGGTTCAAGGACGATTTTGGGGTTATTGTATACAATAATACCATAAATATGTAGTCAATGCAACGCGTACACATTTCTGTACACTAGTAGCAAAAATGTTTCGGAACAGATGACCTATGTTGAAGGAGATGGCCGGCCTAGTGGCCGCAACGTATTGTCCGTCGACGAGGTCTCCGTCCTTGCATGGAACGTTGATTCCACAGCAGCCTGGATGGAGATGTAATCTATTAGTTTGTGTGTGAGTTACTGCGAAGTCAGAATTCCATACACAGTTGAAACATATTGTGTGCCGACAACATACGACATCTACTACTCCTCCTTTGACAGCTGCGAAGTTATCGTCCCATGCAGAGACAAATAGCTGGTGGGCTGACAGTATAATCTATTCCAGGTTTCTTCGCACTTTTTGAATCAAACATTTGAAAAAATTATCCCTTGTATGGCGTGTTTGGTTGTTTTCTATACACGTCATGCATCGCTAACGTTTTACACTACTGTTAACATAAAAGTACCTTATTTTTGGTCAAATTAAATTTTTACTTATACAGAGTGATTCACGGGGAGTTAATATTGGGTATAGGACCCAAATTTATATGACATATTTTGCTGTCTGTTTTTTGACTATACATTAAAATATTTCATTAGTAATAAATATGAATAAAAAAGTGAGAAAATAGGTTTGTCTGTAATGCCTAGTAATAAAGACTTCTTAAGCAGAACATTATTAAACTGAGAGCGCACGAAAACTGTGCGCACTATCTCTTTGCTGTAATTTTCTGGACTCGGTTAAGCTTTGTTGGCTTGAGGAGGAGAAATGTCCTGGAAGTGGAACTTAAACAGTACTTCAGAAAAGTCGGAAGTAACCATGGATGGACTATAATGCTGTAGGCGCACTGAGAAATACGAATTAAATATTTACTATATAAATAATCACCCCCTTGGTTTAAAAATGCGACTGGCCACACAGACCTGTGTACGCTACGCCATGTTCAGTACGTTGGTCGCGTCGCGGAATGTTTGCCTCTCCGGGCGGCCTTCCAAAACGCTACTCTGCGAGTTCACTTTGCTCTTTTGCTGTCCCAAAACACTTTAAGTATATAGCTTACTCGCTCTTGGGCGGCGTCCCAAAACTCTAGCTAGAGTAATTACTCTGAGCTTCTTCCGAAATAAAACTTTTCTTTGGCAATTAAGGAAGAGTAAAATGAAAATGGCGGGAAGTTTAAGAGAATGAAACTTTCTAAACGTAAATGTGGGCATTCTGTTTACATACATACGGGATAGTGACAAGCTATAAAATTCGTATTTTTTATGTAGAAATGAATTTATATAGCTTCTGCATTTTTCGACATAATGTTTATGATTAAATTGTGGCAAATAAAGTTATTTAAGTATGTAATTATATTTATATTTCTACTGAAAGAAGTTGTGGGAAGTGATAACTGAAGTTTTTAATTGACATTGGTTGCATAATAGGTACATATTTGTAAACACAGCATGCTATTTATATCATGTTCGTTCCAAAACCACATTTACTATTGCTTTGCTAAGCTGTTACTCTGTTACTTTACTCTACTCTCGGAGCAGTGTTTTGGAACGCTAACCGGCTATATTTTCAAAACGTTTCCGTGGATGGGCATGCGCAGCAGACCCGGGCACAGGTGTCATTGATCGCCGTCCCATATTGAATACTGTTAGTTTTATTCTTCTATTAAACAAACCGTGGCTTTCAGTGTGACCACCTAGCGCAGCGAACACAGCACAGCGAACGTGCCGTAGCTTTGAGTGCGGCCGCTGCCTAAGCATTACTAACGAATTTGCGCGATCAACGACGAAGGTGATGGGAAAATAGGGGTGGGAAAAGGAGGTTTTAGTCAAACCAGATGGAGTCGCACGGCTCTGTCAGATACCTACGTCCTCCGCTATTTCCCTCCACCATCGTTCATTCATCTCACAGCGCTCCTGCGTGTTATGCTTCCTTGGAAAGTTTATCAACACGAGAAGTGCACTAAGGAAATACGACAAACACCATAATTTGAAAAGTTATATTAAAGAAAGTAACGACTATGGACTGACCTTCGAATTCACTGCGTTCGTTATCCGCATACTTCCTGAAGGAAAAATCGGCTTACGAGAAAAATTAAGCAGTTTAGCATCCAATTTGGCATGTTGTAAGTTCTTACTGTGTGCACCAATAAGTAAGCTCTGTACTCCGCCATGTTAAAATTTAATGTCACCTAAAAAATAAAACTCAAAAACATATGTTTCTTGTTAATCGAGTCTCTCTACATTTTGCAAACAAATAGTACTTAGAAGGGCCACATACTTTTTTTGCAAAGAAATCATATTTTTAAAGTGTTAGTCTTATAATTTTAGTCATCTACACTATACATCTAGTGCCATTTAATTTATTTAAATCGAAATTGGTGTTCTGAATATGTTCAGTAAGTTTCTTAAGTAACAGCATTAATTATACGATATTCTGAAAAGTAATAGCACAAAATTTTTTTTTGCCTTCGNGTAACAGCATTAATTATACGATATTCTGAAAAGTAATAGCACAAAAAATGTTTTTGCCTTCACCCCGTTTTGGAAAGTACTCTACGAGTGACCGTCAAATCGGTGGAAAAAAGACTGGCGGGGGGTGAAGAGGATTACGTTTTCTTAGCCATTAACGAGATAACTCATTTTAAGCTTTCTGATTATTATACCGGTAACTTCGTGTTTACACTGGTTTAAATTTTCACCGAATCGCATGTAGAAGCTGCTTCGAAGAAAGAAAGTGAAGAGACGAATCAACGCACAAGGACTGTTTAGATGAAAGACACAGCGTTGATTGAGGGGACCACGAAGTGAGGACAAAGAGGACCTCAGTAACGCAGCAGGAAATGAAATGCACTCGGCGTGAAGCCTCGCACGCCACGGGCTTCCGTTATAATATAGTAAGAGACACGTGCAGTGCCTGTTAGCAGCGAATCTGAAGGGCGTGGCTGTCAACGAGGCCGCGCAGCTTGCCCCGCGGGAGGTGGCACGTAGATCAAAGGCACAGAAAAACTGACGTAAATTACTGCGCTGTTGGGAAAACACGCGCGGCCATCCGAACACTGGAGAAACGCAAGGCAGGCCGTATTTCGAGATATATATATATATATATATACATATTTTTTTCATTATCTGAAAGAGATTTATACAAAGCCCATTCTTTTTCACGAGCCCACTGTTGCTGCAATCCCTTATTTTGAGATGCTTACAAAGTGGTCGTTTCCTCAGTTAGAAGGAGGGGGGGGGGACTTCATTTTCCAGCAGGATGGTGCGACACCCCATTGGCACCTAGCTGTTCGCGGATACCTGAACGAGACGTTGCCGCAACGCTGAATTGGTCGAGGAGCAGCTGGTGACCAATCTCTTCATCACTGGCCTCCAAGAAGCCCGTATCTTACCCCGTGCGATTTGTTTCTGTGTGGGTACATGAAAGATCAAGTGTTTCGTCCACCATTGCCGGCTAACATTGACGACCTGATAACGAGAATTACGGACGCCATCCAAACCGTAACACCGGACATGCTGACAAGCGTGTGGAACGAGTTTGATTATCGCGTACATGTCGTTCGGGCCGCTCGTGGTGGTCACATTGGACATTTATGAATGTATGGTAAACAAACTACACGGTTCCGCGTTTCATTTGATAGGTTAATCAAGGTCGTAGGTTGTTTGGTTTTGATATTATAGACCTTCAAAGTTGGGTATTCTTGTTTACTCATCCTGTAGTTTTCAAAATATAGCACTGACAATTCGAAAATTTCGTAATATGGGAGCCAAAGTTTCTGTGCTCCAAATTAACTTTGCCAAATTAATCACAGACCATGTGATATATACCATAAACACAACATATTAATTAAGTATCAAGGATATTTTAACAATCGGTAGTCGGGTACTGGGAGCCTGAATCTATTTTAAAATAATATTCCTTGAAAATAATATTAATATATACTGGAACCCCTTGGACGAATAAAAATGTGTTGGCGAAACCATCAATACATTTTTTTAAATAGATTCACTGTACCAGTGTCCGAATAGCACATTTGTATGGTGCCGGCATCAGACAAAATGCTTGTGTGATTATGAAATTATATTTTAAGGATAGTTTAAAGACTTAATACACGCATGCATCAGCAAACTAAAACCACAATGAAGGATATAACACCAGCAAACACGTGAGAGGCATTACTGCAGGTCGACATGACGCGTGGTAAAATAACGCGATTTACTGCTCTTGTTCGTACACGGCTCTAGATGGGAGAAGTAACTGAAAACCAAACATTCCGCCAGGAGGCCTCAGTGGCGTAATGGTTAGACTACTCGCCTCCCACCTAGACGGACGGGGTTTGATTAACGGCGGGGTCGCTCCCGGATCTTCGCATATGGTAATCGTGCCGGACGATGCCGCTGGTCGGCGGGCTTTCTCGGGGATCTCCCGCTTCCCCCGCTCCATCATCTTGGATTTTTGGAGTTGTCGCCGTAACTTGCTTCACCGAATTTGTATTTTATTTTGGCCGTCGACAAGGCGCACAGATTGGCTTTGCACATGTTCGAGAACATGTATTACTAGACTACTGTTGCCAGGACCATTTCTGTAAATACCAGCAAGAAAAAACTACTTATTTCTCGCCAGCAATCGCCAGTCAAAAATTTATAAAGGCAGTAGAGATGTAAATTTAATTATAAAGCTTTATGAGCTATTATTTATGCCATGCCGTGAGGAAAGTTTCGGTAAACAGTTTTACATGGAACTTATGGCAAAAATAGTGAAAATTCAAGATTGCGGGGACTTATCCCCCTTTTAAAACCCGCCCATATCTCCTCACTCCTCTTCGAACCAAACATTACGCGACGCGGCAAACGTACTCAACGAAGCGTACACCGCTCTGCAGCCATTAGCGTTTACAGAACACATAATAAATTTGGCTTACATAGAGTCGGCAGCAATCTTGCAATGCTGGCACCGGACCTCAAGAAGGGTAAGAAGAAAGTCAACGGCAAAGTAGCACATATATGCAGTGAATAAACATAATTATATGACAAGTATGTCAATACCTACTGTATATGCAAGCGAGTTAACAAAGTGATGATTTTGCGCTGGTTTTCTGCCCAAACCGCCAAATGATACGCGTTGCTTCAGTAAAAAAGACTCCTTAATATATTTGAGACGACACAAGCATAAAAATAACAATTTTAGGATACATCATGTATGTGCACACAAGAGTAAGTGTATCTTTTTATCTCCTAAAGTGTAATTTATTTTCAAGAGTGAAAAAGATTAAAATTAGTGTTACGATTGCTTCTTATGTCCACGCAGATGTCTTCAATACCCAAATTCACATTATATATTGCAAGTAACATTCGCTGTCACCTTAAGGATGTGCATTTTTTTTCGCCTACAAAAAAAAACTTTTCTGGCAGCAAGATATTTATTTCAATAATTGCAACCAAGCACAGATATTTCTTTCTTAAACGNAAAAAAAAAACTTTTCTGGCAGCAAGATATTTATTTCAATAATTGCAACCAAGCACAGATATTTCTTTCTTAAACGTGTACTGTGGTTTCCTTGGTATGAAGTCTCTTAAAACACATCGTTTTATGAATCATATGAGGCCATGAAAAAAAGTTACTCTATAATAGAGTTCTGTGTCTCTTGTAAGAAAACATCAGAAATTGATCAAATAGTTCTAAAGTAATCGCTGTATATCTCATATACGCACTAAATCTGCCAACGGACAAACTCTTATTTTTTTCTTAACTATATATGTACTAGCCGAATCTGTTTTGAAGTAGCTCAATTACTTATGCGTAGGAGGGGGTGGTAAGTATCATCACAAACTGCCAGTGAAACTGGCACAGAACAGATTGGTTCATAGAAGTGAAATGACGAAGCAATTCTTTTCATATGAGCGTTCTTGGTCAGTTTTTGGTTGCAAGAAGCTTTAGAAATGGGCCGTTTGTCTAATTCGTTAAAGAACTTCGTGAAAAACACCCTGTTGGTCTAGCCGTCATCTTAGTAGGTTCTCCTTCAAGTACTAATTTGCGAATCATGTCCCGCCATATTGGAGGCCAAGGTGGTGTAGTGGTCAGACTAATCGCCTCCCAACAAGGTGAACCGGGTTCAATTCCCGGCAGGGTCGCTCCAGGACTTTCGCATGTGGGAATCGGGCTTGACAATACCACAGGTCGGTGGATCTCCCAGCTCCCCCGCCCTTGCATTCTGGCACTACTCCATACTCATCTCGTTCCACCCTCACAGGCTCTCAAGACCTCGATGCTAAGATCCGCCGAAATCTCTCCAGTACCAGCCACCTACCGTCATTTCGTGCTGCTCGTGTTCACGGCACAAGGCTTAGTTTTTCTTTAGAGTCGTATTACTTTTTGCTGCACTACCACCATTTACATTGCGAAATGCTCGACTCAACTTTTGCTCGGCGGAGTGAGGTGTTGTGAAGACACATGCCGTGGAGATGTCTACAGTTTTGCCGACTAAGGCCGGAGGAAATTGGAAAAGATCATGAAAGTCTGCTCCCAAATATTAGTCTCCACAATGAACGGTGACACACAACTCCGGCGCTGTCCTGATCAGACAGGAAGGGTAAGAATAGCATCACGGCCACAACAGTTGTGTTTCTTAGAACCAAAGGACTCGGAATGATGTTAAGAGGTGGCAAGAGGGGGCAATACTGAAGGATTACAACTTCACCGAATTAGGGGGTTTGTTCTCTGATCATCTGACGTTAGCTAGACTTGTGCTTCGCTGATAGTGCGTGTATCAAATCCTTTGAATCCAAGAATTCGTTGCCAGTTCTCTATTACTGAGGCTCATTACAAGAAAAATAACAAAAATAAATTTAATGAAACATTCAATAAAAAATTGCAATGTATTCCCCACTATTGGAAACAAAATTTCACCAAAAATCATTAAAAAATAAATACAAAAAAATAAAAGTGTAATATTATGTAAAAAAAAGTGGTGACCAAAATTCCTATGGAAAAATATTATTAATATATTGCAATTTTATTATTATATTTGGTTTTGTTTCTTTTTTCGTAATCGTTGATAAAGTTTAACTATACTAAGCCATTTTGACGGAATTCCAGAAAGATTCTCAGACGCTTGTTCATGGGAGCTATGGCAAGGTTTAGTTCTGCGTGGAAGGTACCAGGCACAGTAATCTCATGCGCCCTCGAGAGACGATAAACTAACGTCGGAGGAAGACGCTCCCCCCAGGGAACTTTACTTATTTGGCGCCTCGATCTCGCGAGTTGGGGAGAGGATATTTATTACCCGAAGGATACTGGTTTTAGGATTTGCCCTGTACACCGCAAACGCTAAGTTTCTCATGCGCGAACATTGTCAACTAGACTGGTTTGGCGAGTGATTGCGAGGAACCAAGTTCAGTTCGACATTCCCGTGCTCCACTTCAACACGAGGCTAAACTTTCTGCAAACCATTTTATTTTGTTTTCTTTCTAAGAAATATTCATTCCGATACATGATGGCAGCCATTTAGTTTATCGTGGGAGAATAACCTTCAGTAGTAATTTCCTTAAAGCAACATGTTCTATGTGAGCAACATTTCAGTGTCAGGAGAAAACCGCTCGCGAGAGAAGCAAGGCCATCTCAGAAGCAGAAGCTAAACAAACCGCTCCTTGAAGCAAGCTTTGGAGGTACGGAATAAACTTACTGGCAGCGTCAGTGCTTTTTAACAGGCGTGTTGATGTTTCGGCAGGTGCTTCTCCTAGTGACATGTTATACACTTATAACGGTTGATTAGAATCGATGTATTAGTTTAAAAGTATATTAAGGTAAAACATACACGCGTGCACACACACACACACACAAACGAACGGACAAATAACATGTAGTTAAAAAAAACTTCCTTTATTGTGTAAAAATTTAGGTCTTACTTGAGGTTATTAAAATCACAATATATATATTTTTCCCAATGTACTTTAAACTACAATTATTCGCCAGTCTGTTCTATCGAGTTTTTAGAATGAGATAATTTGATACGACGCTTCATTAGAAACTGGCGAATAGGTAATTGCATGTTTCCTACTGAAAGTTATTCCAAGCATGTTTACTAGTATCACACTTTGAAATCCATATCGTGATGCACAACATGCGTGTGATTAACACATGACATAAAGAAATGGAAATTAAATTCCCATTTGGCAATCGAATCGGCCAACGAAATACTGGATGACACGTACCCAATATAACGACACAGCTACTCAGCTATAAAGTATTGACTAGAGAACTTCGTCTCAATATCAATTTCTATGATGTACGTATCCCAGAAGTAATGCATTTGCCACAGTAGTACACACACGCGTCTTACACATTCATATCCCTTGCCATGAGCGCAATGGGTAAATATGTTGGTGCTCCTCACATGAACCTGACATATCAATAAATGAGCCCAACAGATGGCAACCTCTTTTCCCCTATCCTAAGAAAAAAAATCCGCATTTACGTAAAGAGCTGTTCTTATATCCCTGTTATAGCTCAGACCACTCTCCAGTAATATCTTGCTTTTGCACTGACTACAAAATCCGCAGCGGTTCAACACGCGCATACATGTGTAGATGGAACATAGGGCAGAGTGTGCATACTACAAGCGCAGTAACCAATGTACGTGTTTCTATTTGGATTGCTTTTCTTTTTCCAGTAGCAGTTGCAAAACAACGTGGGTTTAATTCGTGGCTAGAACACTGTTTATACAAATTCGTGCTGTGAATTACCTGACCAAGTTTTTATGCAACTTAAACATACCCCAGCCAAGAAAAATGAAATTTCCCTTTTTTTATAAGCAAGGATCTATTGCCAAACTATGTACAGACTAACGAACATGTCACTTGTCTGCGAACGTTAATTTGGCTGTTATGATGACGGACATATCAGTGATTAGCAGACACGAGCAAAAGATGATAATTAGTCTACGTCGACTTTTAAGTTCATGACATTGTACCATAAATACACATTTGCATTTGCATTTGTTACACAGTGAATTGAGATTTCTTGAAAATAAACTTTGAGGATAAATCCGCAACAACGCATATTTAAATAAACACCGACATGAATACAAACACATAATGGTGGCTGCTATTAAATAAAAGAGTCCAGTATCTTAAAGTATTATTAAAAATTTAATTTCTAAGTTATAACCACTACACTGCAGAAAAATTAAAAATTTACTACAAGTTTATCAACTCTTGTAAAAATACTGCAATGTAAGAAATTAATTTTTGTAATCTTACAAGAGCCTTGTTTGTAATGCATATAGGGCAAAAGTTTCTAATGGACAGGAAAGATTCTAAATGGCGGAGTCAAAATTACAAACAACCACAATGTTATAAGTATTTAACATAAAACAAGTGAATATATTTAAGAATTGCGTGCTATTGAATAGAAATTATTGTAACTTGGGGTTGGCAGGTTGTTTAAATGTTCTTTAGAGTTTAAAAAACTCTATAACATTTTTATTTATTTTACAAAAAAAAGCTAGGATCGTGCGATTATGAGGCTATATTTACTCCCCTTTACGCGGTAATTTCTGCAACCAGCCAAAACAGACTGGAATAATAGTTTGTAGGTACGTTTTCTCAATAAATGTTGTCCCGAAGATAAAAATTCATATAACAATGTATTCTGCATTAAATGAAACTGCAACTACGCAGATGTGCACACTGCCTGCAGACTTTTAACGCCATTTTCAAGCACAGTTAATCTCTAAAGAACAAAGGTCAGTTTTTCTTGAGAGGTGAAATCATTAAATTTATTCCCAAGATTATTACTCAATTCACGTTTCCATTCAAATTAGTACGAACATATAGAGAAGTTGTGTGGTGGAAGTGTCGTTGTAGCATAACACTGCGGCTTCGAGTTTCGATACCAAGATGTTTTTATTTTTCATCGTGAATATAATTTGAAAGTTTCTTCTTCCACTTGTTTCTTATTCATTCATCATAATTGTTTCCGGAATTACGAAAAAAAAAAAAACGTAATTTCTNGCGGCTTCGAGTTTCGATACCAAGATGTTTTTATTTTTCATCGTGAATATAATTTGAAAGTTTCTTCTTCCACTTGTATCTTATTCATTCATCATAATTGTTTCCGGAATTACGAAAAAAAAAAAACGTAATTTCTACTTCTTAGTAATATTAGTTAAAGTGCAACCCAATAATTGGTATAATTACCAATATGCGTATTAGTTTTTTTTTTAAATGAGTTTTCTTAATCCTACAACACAATTTATTTGTAGCAAGATTCACAAGAAATTTCCTTGCAAAAGTACAAAATAATTACATAATAAAGTTATTTTTGTTTCACGTGCGTTAAACTAGGTATTGCCTTAATCGCAACATGCGTGTTTAAAAATTTAACAATATCAGTTGACAGATGCATGAATGCTAGGCATTAATTGCAACATTAATGTTAATGTGAAGCACGGCAAAACACGATGCGCAATGAAGAAATTTTGCAGTGTTTTTGAAAGTGTTCAATAATCTGAACAGGGAATAACTGTCTTAGAAATTTAAGGTCGCATAAACATGACCATTAAAACTGTTTATCATATTTAAGTAATAATATTTTTTTACGTCAGATATATTTACGGTGCATATCGAAATTGTCAGAACGTGAACACTGTTGAATGATAAGTGAGAAAGGCACCGTTGCATGACAACACTAAAAAAAATGAGTCTTTAAACACAATGCATAACCTAAATAATTATATACACTCACTGACGTAAAAATATTCGCAGCCAGATCGAATTATAACAAGAAGCCGAAGTTGGTATACAGCGCCTTAGCGGGTAATACTGCAACTAATTTAAGTTTGTCTGCTATTGGCCACGTAGAGCTATCACCAGGGGGCGTTGACACCGCTACAAACCTGGTAACGTGAACGGTTGTAAAACGAAGTTGTGTGCAGTATAACTGGCGTGCGTGTGGATTTTACGTCAGTGAGTAGGTATGTTGCCTTCGCCCCGCGTTCGGTAGAGGTATGAGCAACTAACAGAGTTTGAGGGAGGGCGAATCGTTGGACTACGGAAGGACGGATAGCCATTCCGTCGGATTGCCTGCCACCTGGGCCGTTTCGACCACTCTGTAAGGCGGCGTTCGGAGAAGTGGGAACTCGAGAGAACACGTGTGCCTGAAAGACTAGAATAACCTCTAAGATAGAGGAACTTTCTATCGTCCGACAGGCGCCAACTCAACCAACAGCGTTTATTTCCACCATTCATAGAAATGCAGCGGTGTCGCTACTAACCCCTCTTTTCCACCTGCACTGTTTCGAGGCAATTTGCTAGAGGAGGCCAACATTCTCGAAGTTCCTTACGCAGTTCCATTGACACCACCGACAACGGCGAATTCGATTCCAGTTTCATCGTAACGGGTTGGCATTAACGACTGAGGAATTGTGATGCATCCTCTCCAGTGATGAACACAGGATTTTTGTAGACACGAATGGCAACCGTACTCGAGTATGCAAAGAGGGGGGGGGAGGGGATACTAGACAGCACTCAGTTCCATACATTATTGTTGAGCTCTACTCCGCCAGAAATTGTGGCGTCATTGTGTGGGGAGTATGTGCCTACGATTCTAAGGGTGGAATTCATAGTGAACATATGATCAATACTTGAAGCAAGAATAATTTATACTCGTCCTTACGTATGATTTTCAGTTCATAGAGCCACATACAAGTATTGCTTATTTTGATAGTTTAAAGTAATGCTTCGTGAAGCACTGTTTCAAATAAAGACAATCGCATATTAAAACTCATCACGAAAACAGACATATTTTATCATTATTACGGAAATATTAATTACAATAAAGCGAACCGATTTTTATACTTAACGAATATTTTGGTAACATTTTAGCTTTGATGCTAACAAAAGGTGAGTTAATAAATCACAACATAAATTTTATTACACTAAACAGGGCCACTGTTAATTTCTATTACAACAAGAGGTTACGGATATAACTAATAAGCCTACTTTCTTTAACATGGGTGCAATTAATTTTTACATAAGTTCATAAAAACTGAGTTGGTATGAAGAACTTGACTCGTCTCTGAAAGCAATAACATTATAAATGAAACCAGAAACGTATGCAACATTAGTGAGACAATTACAAATACACATGTGTCTTACGCGGGACTTGAAACAGAAAACCTCGTACAATAAGCTATCGCACAATGCATGGAATTATGAAGGTCGCATTCGGAGTATCAACTTCGGATTTAATCAATCTAATGTTTCAAATGATAGGGTTTACTAACCTAAAATATTTATAGAGCCATCATTTTGAAAAAAAAAAAAAAAAAGTGACTGAGCTACTTAAAACATGTAAGTTTGCATGGCCTACCGTAGCGCTACTAAGTGAAGAATTTGGTGGAAATAGGTTGTTTGGTCCCTGATATATGCCATAAAAAACTTTATTTTCATATTTAATGCTATCGTACAAAATTTCCAAAATAAAAGAGGCTCTATATACGACGCTTATAATGTATAATGTCAACAAACAAAATTTGGTTGGATTTGGTTGAATTTGGCTAAATTGTTTAATATATGTGGCAAACTTACCTAAATTATTTATGACGCCGCCATCTTGAACAACGGTGTCTGACACATTTCAATCATGAAAGTTAACATGGACTTCTATAGCATTTATAGTGTGCACAATTTGGTACAAATGAGCTGAAATGTTCCACTGTAACATTTGATCGGAATCGGTTGATTGGTCCTCGAGATATGGCATAAAACCTCCATAATTTTTACATGCCGTTCTTCACAAATGGAGGACAAAAAAGTAATGTAGTAGCAAAATCAATGATTGTATACTGCCAATATAAAAAGTTACGTTTTAATAGGTCACATAACTTCGTATATAAACACACAAGACTAAAATGGTTTTATATATACCATTCTGAAAGAAGTGTGTCATACTAAACAAAAACATATAATAATATGGCCTACCAGAGTACATCTTCGCTACATCTTCATACAAAATTGCAGAAAAATGAGGCTCTGCATATACATATTTGATGGTTGTAATAGGCACTGCCAGGATAAAAACTTAACTTGGAATTTGTTTCGTTGATAAAATATACCAGTTCACACCATCTGCTTCAGTAAAATTTGTTTGCCAAATTTGGTAAGAATATGCCAATTCTTTCCCGAGATATGACAAAAATTTTATTCATTCGTGAGTCGCTATTTTACAAAATGAAGGACAAAAGATACTCCGTGTAGATACAGTTGATAGTTGTAATACCTACTGCCGGCATACAAAGATAAGTTGGATTTGATTGCATGGTTTCGAAGATATAGCATTCTTAAATAAAAATGTCTTAATAGCCGCCTGTTTAAAATAAGTGTCTGACATACTTGAAACAAACCACTTAAAATCGTCTGCCTCAGTACTACTTGTTTGCCAAATTTGATATGAATAGGTCAATTGTTTCCTGAGATATGACATAAAAACTTTATTTGTTCTCATGATGGTGTCTTACAAAATGACGGAATAAGATGCTCGATGTATATACAGTTGATAGTTGGTAATATCTACTGCCAGCATATAATGATAGGTTTGAAAGACTGCATGGTTTCCATGATAAAGCATTTAAAGTTAAAATAACTAAATGTCCGCCATTTTTAAAAAAAGCTTAACGTATATAAAACATGCCTTTTTACATTATCTGGCGCAGTACTACTTGTTTTCTAAATTTGATAGGAATTGGTCAATTGTTTCCCCTGAGATATGACATAAAAACTTTATTTATTCGAATGGTGTTATCTTATAAATTGGAGGGGAACAGTTGATAGATGTAATGTCTACTGCCAGAACACAAAGTTATGTTGGAATTGATTACATAATTTCGACGATATAGCATTCGAAGCTTAAATGCTATATGGTCGCCATTTTGAAAATAAGTGCCTGGTATGCTTAAAATATATCACTTAACATCATCTTCATCAGTACTACTTGTTTGTCAAATTTGGTAGGAGCTGGTTAATTTTATACCTAGATATGACATGATAACTTTATTTATTAGTATAGCGGTATCTTCCAAAATGGCCGAAAAAAGTGGTTATATGTTGGTTTATATGACGCTTCTAACAGATACTTTCATTATACAAAATTTTGTCGAAAATGTTGAAATGGACTGGCAGATATGCTAAATAAACCTAAAAAAAATATGTATGATCGGCCATTTTTTAAGTATATGTCTATTAAAGTTTAGTCACTTACAGTTAGTTGGCCTATCATAGTATTACTGCCCTCCCAAATTTGGCGGTAATTTGATAATATTTTCAAAAATATAATGAAAGATCTTTATTTTTTATTTGGTGCTATTTTACAAAATAGCGGACCAACAACAATATCTATCTCAAAATTGAATTTTTACAAAATGCTCTGCCAGCATGCAAAATTTAGATTAAATGGGTTGAATGGTTCCCAAAATATGACATATCACTCAAAATTTTAAAATGACCGCCATTTTGAAAGCAAGTGTCCGACGTGGTCGAATACTATAAAAGTTAAGTGTCCTTACTAAGTATTATATGTATACCAAGTTTGGTGAAATTCGGTACACGCGTTCAAAATTTGAAAGGGGGACACACGCACAGACAGACACATGCACGCACACAGACCACACACACAGGAAAGTGATATAAGCCTTTCTTTCCTTCGGAAAGTAGGCTAAAAACACCAACAATGCTCAAAACAGTTATGATTGAACGTGTTTGCCATGCGAGTACTGGAAGAGATTTTGTTGGCTGGACGGCAGCATGAGAAGTAAGCAAGCACTTTTACGATCGATAATGTCGTTTTCAGAACGGCGATTATTGGCGCTGGACGGAAATTCCCAGAATTTTATTATTAAAAGGTATCGTACGTTTTAAATTAACTGAGATTTCATTAAAACAACATACATATTATCGTTTATATAATCGTCGAGTGTGCACGTCAAGTACGTTTTTTATTTAAGTACGGGTAGCAAACTTCCGAAAAAATTGTTACATAACACATGAAACAAGCACTTTTTTTATTGCACACATAATTATTTCAATATCAAAGGTGCGATAAAAAAATTAAAATTATTCAAAATACCAGTGAAAAATAAAAAAATTACAAACCAAAGTAAAAATTTATTTCGTCTGGATGACTGCGATGAATAAAATGGCCATTTTTTTCTATGTTATAATGGTGCTGATATTTATTTGGCTACTTCATGAAGTAAAGCGTGCCTCAAACAAGTAATAGTTCTATAAGAATTACTTCATCAAGAAGCTGTTTATGAATTCATTGCTCAAATAAGTAATGCTTAACGAAGAAGTATTACTTAATGAAGTATGGCCTATTTGCCAAGCAAACCTTCGGCAGTGGATTGCAGCCTAAGACTCTGCTGGTAGTGATTAGGGGAATAAAGACATTTCCCAGGATGACCTTGGTACTATCGACACTCTTTATTAGCCAGCCCGGTCTCCAGACTTGTAGTCTATAGGCCATGCATGGAGCCATCTGGGATAGCAGCTTTAACCATTATTGGTCTGCAGAATCTGGAGTGACAGTTGAAACAACTATGGTACGATATTCTGCAGAATAGCACGAGACTTCACTACGGCTCCCTGCTGGACCATGTCGCCAGATGTGTAAAATTTTATGGGCGGTGAAGAAAAGCTCGAAAAGAAGTTTCAATTATTCAGGTTTCCCCTACATACAGGCTACTCTTCTTGATGAGATCAGTTATTTGTATCATCGTTCCTATTGCGTGTGCCAGTTTTAATCCATTTAAACGTCTCATTGTGGGTGCGGAAATTTTTATGTCATTGAGTTTATTTTGCCATACTAGTGAAACCTGTACAAATCGATAATTTTTGGACGTAAAGTTGTTACATTGCCTTAGCGGTTTCCAATGTAAGCCACAGAATCAATTTTACGTAATTTTGTTGACAGTTTATTGTAGGTGCTTTTGATAATATGTAAGTTTTGTATGGTTGTGTGTAATTTTAGCTTCCCTGGAAAATGGCTAACCTACCATATGATATAGTTTGTTGAAAATATGTATATTTTGATATATCAAACAGGCCATTAAATTTGTAAAATGCACAATGCAAGCAACAAATTCGAGCGCTGGGAGATAAAATTTAAAATATTCTAAAAATTCAAGTATTCAAGGGTTTAAATATTTAAATGAAAAGAAATAGAAAAAAATAACAAAAATTGTATTTGACCTAGAGATTAAAGAAATTTACATAAGTGCAAAGAAACATATTACAAAATCACTCAAGGAAACGTGACAAGAAGACCGTTGCAGTGTTAAATTAAAATGAAAGAGCGGCTGTGGAAAACGGAATATTTTGTACGAATCTCCGTGAAATATGGGCACAAATGCATTATTTTAGACGGGAATAATATCAATAATGATTTTACAAGGAAATATACGCGCGACAAAAGCATTTATAAAAATGACTTTTGCAACGAGTACAGTAGACAAGAACTACTCTCTACACTTTGATAACTAAATTAGGCAATAAAATCAATTTCCCACCCAGTGTCCTATATAAATGACAGAGCTAATCTTTAATAAACTTAAAATGAACGTGCAAACTTAGAAGTGGATTTGAATTTAACTGACGTGTATTAATAAAGCTTTTAGCAGTGATTTTATTTGACGTACAAAGCTCTGTGCACCTGCCATGAAGCTACTGTGCGAGTGCCTAGAACTTCATTAATGTAGAAAGTAACATGCAGGGGTCAATTATCGAAGCTTCTGCTAAAACCCCTGTAGTGAAAGGCACAGGTCTCTTTGGTGTCCGGTCGACAAAAAAAAAGAAGGGGGAGTTAAAAGTGTGAAATTGACACTATGTATATTCATGGCAGAAATTTAAGTGACATTGTAGTGCGGACGTACAAGAGTGCCAAACTATTTTCGAGTAACATGAGTGTTGCGTTATTTTCTCTATATGTCTCATACACAAGGCTTAGTCACACCCATGTAATAATATCGCCAACGATAAAACTGTTGTTTTAATTTAACAGTTGTTTTTACTAATGTTACTCACTTTCGATATATTTATATCGCCATATATACTAAATGTCTATGTATATATGTTTATGTATACAAACACAATTTCACCATGAACGGTATCTGGAAAGAAACTCAGTTATAGCCAATTTTGGGTATTATTATCCCCAGCAAAAAAAGGTCTTATAATTGTTCCATACGATATATCCTTCGATGTGGTCGTCTTCAAACTCAGAGAAAGTGAAGCGACGAGGGGGCTCTAAGCCTACTGTCAGAAATGTTCTTCGAGATCTTCAATGACAAGTGCCTTCAAATATTATTTCTACCTTATAACAAACTTGTCTATTTTTTAAATAAATAATGCCAGATTACATGCAACTAACTGGCGATAGTACGGCAGAATGATGTTGAGTTGAGAGGTTTTGGTCGACGCTCGGCAGCGAAGTTTTGAGCTCTGGATATTATATTACTGGATATTCAGTTATGGAAGTAAGATTCTCAAGACACAAACAATACTTAGCAACTAATAGTACTAATGCACTGGCTAAGACTCGCGTTACTTGACATACGGTTACTATTAGTTCAGTTCATATGTTAAATACATTGTTTCCTGCATAAGTCGCACTAAGAGAAAGGACACAAAATATTTATTTGTAGAGAGCCAAAAATATATTTAGTTGCCCCAGCAAAATATTTTGTTGAGTAAACAAAACTTGAAAAGCAACAAAATTACTTTTTTTTTCATCTAACAAAATTAATGTTTGAATGAACGAAATATCTGTGCTGGGCCAAAATAAATTATACTCTCTACAAAACATTTTGTTGGATCAAATGTATATATATGTTTGGCAACTCATTTGATTGCCTTCCTTATAAAATACAGTTTTGAGAGTTTGTTTGAATTTTTTGTGATAATTAGGATAGTAAGAGTGTTTGTTATTGCGTTTATTGATGATTAATAATTGTATAAACACCCTAATAAAACAAGTTCATCATGAAACTAAAAAAATTAAGCTGAAAATCGTGGACAATTCATTTTCACAGGTTGCCCAGTATTCGAAATGTATATATTTAAAAACATTCCTATTTCATCAGTAGTTACTTCAGTTGAGGTTGCTATGGCCTAGTGCTTGGGCGCAAGCGTTCTAAGTTCGAATATCGGTCGGGCTTCCAAATTGTTTCTATATTAACCGAAACTGTTCATTGCACGTAGAGCCAAACATATATTTTTTCTGGACAACTAAATAAGAACAACAATATAATTCGGTTTCAACAACAAAATATTTAATTGCCACTAAATAAACAATTAATCTGGTTGCGCCAAGCAAACTTTGTTTAACTCAACAAAACCTTTTTTTCCGCACGGATACCTTTATTAATCACGATAAAATAAATTTTAATTTTTTAAAATTATGTAGCCCTAATAAACTTGAAGCAATATATTACAGCATGAAATTGTCTGTTATTAATTTAATTTCAAATAAAATAATTACTAAACATAAAGAACCCTAGTCTAGCTTAAACAATTATACGTGACGAAATTTATATCATTTACTTTAAGATTGCTTCACAAAACATGAAAAACAGCAAGTTTATAATTTTATATGTAGCCTAATAACCATACAAAAATCCTATTTCGTGACATTCTTGCGAAGATTATTGGCTTGCAATATTTGCTTTAGCGCAGTATTTAATTTGCCATAAGGTGTGTTGTATTTGAGTCATCCTGGCCGCTCCCAGTGTTGCCAACGTCTAAATTTATCGTTATAAATGACGCCCATTTTGCAAAACATATTTTAGAGATCTTAGAAACACCCGATATGTAAGCCACTATAATATTTCTGCACAATTGCAGAAAATTAGGCGTATATCCACCTAAGAACAAATTAAAAATCAGTTTTTAAGTTCCCGTGTTTTGAAGCTACTGAAAGTAGCCGATTCCGGTCCCAATCCTTCCAACTTACTTGCCACCACCTATTGGCCGCCCATTCAATATACATCACAACAACGCCATCCACGCGTTATCAAAGTGTATGTCAAAATTTACTCACTGAGTAGCACGCACCTCAAAAAATATTTTTCGCGACCTCTTATTTGGTTGCTCGTGAAAGATGTTCACTGGGACAAAAGGCGCATTTCAAGTTACATCAGATTGGCAGGCGTGGTTTGGTATTCTGTATTAGAGACAGAGTGTATTTTCATCCCATATTTTCGCTTGGACCATGAGCAACCTAGCAACTCAGTAATCTCGGTGGTGCAAAACTTTTTTTGAGATGTGTAAAATAGTAGAATATTCAAGGGCCGCGGTGTTCTAGTGTTCAGACTACTTGCCTCCCACCTAGGTGGACCAAGCTCGATTCCCTGGATTTTCGTATATGAGAATCTTGCCGGAAGGTGCAGGTGGTCGGTGAGTTTTCTCGGTGATCTCCCGTTTCCCTTGCCTTTGCATTCCGGCGCTGCTCAATATTGACCTCACTTCACTCTCATCGGCTCTCAAGACCTCGATGGTAAGAGCCACCTGAATCTTTGCACTCCTCTGCAATACTAGAATTGTGTTTGTTTGCAATTTAAGCGACACGAAACCACGTTTAATATTATCTCAGTTCCTCGATGCTAAAAAGCATATTTAATGACTTATAATTCTCGATAATTGTCATACAACCAAAATGAAAAAAACCTTAGAATTTCCATAATGAGTTATATAAAATTCTAAAACCCTTAAAATATATGATATTTATATAATATTGCACATCAAATGTTATTGCGTTTAGAGTGATGATCTTTTATTGTATGCCCGACAAATCGAGAGTTTCCCGTCTTCCTTTCTGTGGGAGAGATCAGAAATTGGTGAATTTGTCACGCGAAAAATTTTCAAAACACCCCTGCCAGTAATGCAATTCCCGACGGGGGACACGCAAATGTTGATGCGGATCCACGATGACCGAAAACATATCAAATAAGGGACGGCGATGATGTTCGAGAGGGATGCTTCTTTTTCATGTTTTTTTTTCGCTCGCGCGCGCGGTTGTTTGCACGCCACGCGAGAGTGCGCGAATCCATAATTGAATTACCTGCGCGTGTTGCGGCTGTCATAACATAGCGAGAGGCCGGCGACTCGTTGGGTAGGGGGATAGTTCGAGCTGGCATGATCGATTATCTCGAAACGCGGAGGCAGCGAGGGAGAGTTGACGAGCGAGCGGCGAGTGGCTGCCATTGTGATGGCGCTCCGACAGGAAAGAGGGGGAGGGAGAAAAAAAACGAGTGTGTTTGTAAAAGAACGAATATTCAGCGAGGAAATGGCACTTGCCAATATTCGAACAATGTTTCTCGTCCTTCCAAACGAGACTCTGGAGTGCTGGGTTCCGTTGGGAAAAATGAGAGGGGAATGGTGACAGCAGGGCTATTTTTAAGTCACTAATTAAAATGCCAATGTTTATGCTCGCGAAAATAACAACATTCACGGAAATCAGATTGGCGGCGAGCGTAAACGTTGAAAAATGAATATAGCGGAGTCGTATCGTTTATGCGTTACGCTAGTAAAACTATACCAATTACATTATTTGATGTTTATATAGTTTACGTATTACGAGATATTTCTCTAAAAAAGAGGAACGTTCCAAAAAAAAACCACTCAAAAAAGATAAATTGATATATATGTGTGGCTAGCACCCAAGTAAACTACAACAATTTGCGACAATATTACGGAAAACTGCTTATTTCAAAATTTCACTCATGCTGTTGCTTTTGGCTCACCTCCTTTTCTCGTTAGTAACATTCCGCCCGGTCACAAAGTTAACGTCAATGAATTTTACGTGTAATTATGCATGCGATCTGCGTTCGATATTTGTTCGGCACTTTCCTCAGCACTTCTTTATTCTGTAACGTCTAGAATACATCAAAAATGCTAAAATATTTTATCTTAAAAAAGCTTTTCTTTATAATTACTACTAATCAACGTAACTTATATTAAAATATCATGAGCGATGCATTTGAATTGCTAATATGCAAAATTGTTTCCTGTTTTACGCTTTCGTTTGTAACCCTGATTTTGTAATTCGTATTATATAGAATGAGTATAAAAGAATACCCTAAATATGAAGGACTCTGATATAAAAACGAAACAACCTACAACCTTGGTTGGCTAATCAAATGAACCGTAAAACTGTGAAGTTTGTTTACCATACATTCATAAATTNCTTTCGTTTGTAACCCTGATTTTGTAATTCGTATTATATAGAATGAGTATAAAAGAATACCCTAAATATGAAGGACTATGATATAAAAACGAAACAACCTACAACCTTGGTTGGCTAATCAAATGAACCGTAAAACTGTGAAGTTTGTTTACCATACATTCATAAATGTTCAATGTGACCACCACGAGCGGCCCGAACGACATCTACCCGATAATCAAACTCGTTCCACGGTCTTTTCAGTATGTCCGGTGTTACGGTTTTGATGGCGTCGGTAATTCTCGTTTTGAGGTCGTCAATGTCAGCCGGCAATGATGGACGAAACACTTGATCCTCCATGTACCCCCATAGAAACAAATCGCACGGGGTAAGATCCGGGCTTCTTGGGGGACAGTGATGAAGAGCCTGGTCACCAGCTGCTCTTCAACCAATCTAGCGTTGCGGCAACGTCTCTTTCAGGTATCCGTGAACAGCTAGGTGCCAATGGGGTGGCCCACCATCCTGCTGGAAAATAAAGTCCCCCGCCGCCTCTTTTAACTGAGGAAACAACCACTCTGTAAGCATGTCCAAATAAGGGATTCCAGTAACAGTGGGCTTGTGAAAAAAGAAAGGGCTGAAAAAAGTGTCTTCGGATACAGCGCAAAACACGTTCACTTTGGGGGAAGCGCGCTCGTGTTCGGTGGTTTCATATGGAGGCTCCTGACCNATACAGCGCAAAACACGTTCACTTTGGGGGAAGCGCGCTCGTGTTCGGTGGTTTCATATGGAGGCTCCTGACCCCACATCCGCACGTTGTGCCGGTTCACATTACCATTTGTATGGAACGTCGCTTCATCGCTAAAAACCAGCTTAGACATGNACGTTGTGCCGGTTCACATTACCATTTGTATGGAACGTCGCTTCATCGCTAAAAACCAGCTTAGACATGAAGGCATGGTCTACCTCGTTCTGGGCAAGAACGAACGCGCGGAAATCAGGTCTCAATTATTTATCACTTTCGGCAAGAGCCTGTACAAGCTTAAACCTATATGGCTTGTACAGCAATCGCTTTCGCAACACTGTCCACGCCGTCGATTGAGAGATTTGCATTTCCCGGCTAGCTTGTCGATTATATTTTTTCAGACAGCGAACGAACGCTTGTTGAATCCGTTGCATATTCTCTTCGGCACACGTGGCCGCCCGGAACATTTGCCTTTGCAAAGGCACCCTGTGTCGCAGAGCTGACGAAACCAACGTACGATACTCCATCTATCGGTAGGATGACGTCCGTATTTGCGACGGAATTCACGTTGAACAGTCGCAACCGATTTACATTTAGCAAACTGAATAACACAAAACGCCTTCTGTTGTTCCGTCGCCATCGTGATACGGACTAAAACACAACACACGTTCATGGTGCGACGACAGACACTCCCAGTGTCATCTCTTAGTACATAAAGGAAACATCAGACCGTCCCCTTCACATTGACGTGTCGAATGCGAGCTTGCTTCCCCCTCACCTACACAAACCGAGCATTACGAACACCATCCAAACTGTAACACCTGACATGCAGACAAGAGCGTAAAACGAGTTNACCTACACAAACCGAGCATTACGAACACCATCCAAACTGTAACACCTGACATGCAGACAAGAGCGTAAAACGAGTTTGATTATCGCGTAGATGTCGTTCGGGCCACTCATGATGGTCACATTGAATGTATGGTAAACAAACTTCACGGTTCCATGGTTCATTTGTTTGGCAATCAAGGTTATAGGTTGTTTGGTTTTAGATATTATAGACCTTCAAATTTGGGGTATTCTTTTATACTCTTCCTGTACATTCATCAATTATAAATAATGGATGAATATTAATAGCAATAATAATTACATAAATAATATGTATTGGACAGCTAGTGTAGTTCTAATCCTCTGTTGTACCAACATTCGTAANACCTACACAAACCGAGCATTACGAACACCATCCAAACTGTAACACCTGACATGCAGACAAGAGCGTAAAACGAGTTGGATTATCGCGTAGATGTCGTTCGGGCCACTCATGATGGTCACATTGAATGTATGGTAAACAAACTTCACGATTCCATGGTTCATTTGTTTGGCAATCAAGGTTATAGGTTGTTTGGTTTTAGATATTATAGACCTTCAAATTTGGGGTATTCTTTTATACTCTTCCTGTACATTCATCAATTATAAATAATGGATGAATATTAATAACAATAATAATTACATAAATAATATGTATTGGACAGCTAGTGTAGTTCTAATCCTCTGTTGTACCAACATTCGTAANACAATAATAATTACATAAATAATATGTATTGGACAGCTAGTGTAGTTCTAATCCTCTGTTGTACCAACATTCGTAACAGACTTAAAATAAGTCATTTTACACATACATAACTTTATATTTTATGTGCTTGTCGTTGTACATTGAAATCCTAAAGTATTGGTAACCAAAATGGTTTTCAGTGGACATGGTATAAACGTAGATAACTTCATCACGTACACGCTAAATAATTATTTTAGCACAACAGAATATTTGTAGGAATGAAAAGTAGCAAGCAAATGTGTGTACTGGCATTAGTAAAATAAGAATAAAATATATCATTGTATCATTGCGTTTTGCTGTCAGCAATGCCTATCAGCAACTGTACATGACGAAACTGAGCAACACAAAAAAAATGCAGTAGAACGTTCTTCACGAAAAAGTTAGCTGAAAATATGAAATACGACTTGTGGTCTAAAAATGACACTCGCGATAGTTATACGTCTTTTAATGCGGATGTGAAAAAACATATTTATTGGGTATTTTTATAAAGTCAGCAGAGATTGTGGAGAATATGTAATTAAATATCTGCTACAATTGCGAAAATTATCTCAGTCACAAAATTATCTGACAGGAAAAATAGTAGAAGTTTTCAGCCTAATATTCCACTAAGTTTTGTGACATGAAAGCAAAATAATTTTAACGGAGGACTATTAATGAACATGTTAATATTAATGCATAATATCACCAGGTTTTCTTACGAATTCCAATGTTTGAAAGAAAATCGTTTATATATTGTTTAACCCACGAGTGGAATTCTCAGCAGGTGTAGAACACTTGCTGTAGTCAATGGAGTTGGCTGTAGATAGTAACACAGAGACATTTAATAAGCGTCTAACAATGAAAGATGTTGCTGGAAATTGAATTTCATGTTGAAGATATGTGTTGTGTGGGTTTCACCTGCTGACACACAATATGTTTGATCGCGCCAGGCAAGCGTTAATTTACCGCTAGCACTAAATTTGCTCCGTATCTTCGAACTGTTAATGTAAAGAAGAAGACTAGTTATCGCAATATTGTGAACCACTTTACTGAATTTCCCTGAACGCTCGTATAAGAACAATACCACGTGAATCCTGAGCGAATTTGGAGGTTAAAATGTTAGTGGCAAAATGTCGTATGATGAAATTTTTTGTGCACAATGTGACAATACAGCACGGAGTTAGTCCCCTGTTACGCTCCACTGATATCGTACTACCACTGTTCAGGCCATCATATCATGGACGCGGGTTCAAATCCCGGCTAGTTCGAACATTTTAGCAAAGTATAGTTGACTTAACGTACATAAGAATACCAGGACGTGAAATCAAGTATTCGAAGCCCATTTATCACGGTTAATTTCGTGCAAGGTATTGCGTTGCGCCCTAATCGGCAGTTGAAATTGAGGGCCTGGAAACTGTTCGGACTGGCCGGGATTTGATTTCAACCCGCTCCCATAATATGATGGCCAGAACAGTGATAGTACGATAACAGTGGAGCGTAACAGGGGAATAACTCCGTACTGTGTGCCCATATTGTGCACGTAAAATGTCATCGTATGGCGTTTTGCCACTAACATTTTCGTCTCCAATTTCGCTCAGGATTCACGTGATATGGTTCTCATGCGCGCATTCTGGTAGATCCTGCCTGTATAGTACGAAAGAAAACTTCTTTCTTTATGAATGGTCTCTTAAAAATCCACTAGTTTAGGCAATCTCTTTGGAAGCCGCCCGGCGAGGTCGTTCCCGGATTTTCGCACGTGGGAATCGTGTCGGACGATGCCGCTGGTCGGCGGGTTTCCTCGGGGATTGCCTGTTTCTCCCGCCCTTGCATTCCGGTGCTGCTCCACACTCGCCTCGCTTCACCATCATCGGTTCTCAAGACTCCGATGTTAAGAGCCGCATAAATAACTCCAATCCACTGTGGATGCGTTCATCTTCGGATCACATTAGAATTCTCGCAGGCGACGCTATACAACCCTCAATGCGTCCACTGTTAAGTAAGGGGACATGTGCATCCGTTCACGAGACAATGAATCATTTAACTTTATAAGGCTCTCATTTGTTATTGTTTTTATATATTACAGTGTTTTTGGTTGCTTATTAACATTTTGACAAGTTGCCCTTGAAATTTTCCGGTAAAAACATATTCGCCTTATTTTGTATAAAATGTTTCATCTTAAACAACATAACAATTTTTTGTAACTCCTTTCAGCTTAAATTAAATAAACAGGCTACGTAATTATTTTTAGTTTAAATTCCATAAACAACAGAAACTAACGCATATGGAAGAAAGGACAGTGTGTCAAGATAGCCGTAGTCTGCGCAACTAGGAAAAGAATTCGAGTGTTATCAGTAGGGCCACCTGTTTTTCGCGAAAAGATCTGCACGGAGACTAGACTTCAATATCCTATGTGTTCACTTGCAGTCTTCACTTGGCTATTAGCCGCTTGTCTTCGTGCGAAGAGATTCTTTTACACGAGTGAGCCAATCAGAGTCAAGTTTCTCCGATACTGACCATCCGTGATTCCCGGGCGGACAGACAAGCCGCGTAACATTCCGAATGATCCAATCACTAAAGTGCTTCTGAACTAAAGTGTTTTGGAACAGAACGTGTCCTGAAATACGTTCGCGATAAACAGGTGCCCCTAGCTATCGGCCTTATAAATTTAATTATATTACATATTATTACATTTTCTAAAATGCCATGGAGTCGCGAGAGTAATAATTGCTTCCCTAGGAATCGAAAAAGGCGCTAGTTTTCCTATTGTGTCACGTTTTCTTAGTAAAAAATATTTATAAAATTGTCTTAAAAATTTTAAATATATGATTTGGTCTACTTTGCAAAGAACCCGTGAGTTTATTCATTTGTTACTCAAAAAGTACTACAAAATTATTATTATTACAAAACTTAGTAGCTGGAATATGATATTAGCTTTAACTTAAGAGGATATCAAATAAAAGGGGAACATGTCGGTTATTTTACAAATCTAGTAGTACACCCATGAAGGAATTTGTAGTAAGAAAAAGTTCTCTATAAAATTATGAAATGTGTCACTTCATTAATATTTTCCGACCATTTCTGAATGTTATGTATTCGTGTGAGTGTCTTTATGGAAATCCATTTTCGTTGTTGACGTAGAATGATATTACAGATTAATATGTGTCACTCATCTATGACTTACTACTGGTAATAAGGAATCGAAGAAGGAGGCAGCAAAGTCAATATGTGTAACTCTGTGTAGGTACGTCCGTAGCGCGCCATTACCAGCAAACACGCGAAATTGTTTACAGTCCCTTGCGGGTAACAAACATTTGAAGAGTATTATTATTACATGTCGACCGTTCCGCGATTGTTTGCTGGTGAGTCGGCAAACAGTCGGCTGCACCAAGCAAACCGACGGATTGTAGACCGCATGTAAGAGTAGTTTTGCTTGCCGGCAGATCTGCTAGGTATAGGCAGTCAGGGTCGATCAGGATCTTGCTGGTTAAAACATGCATTACAAGTTAGTTGAATATCGGCACACTTTGAAGGCGTTCAGAGATTTGATTATTTTCGCAGATCAGGTTTGCTGGGTAGTACTTCGAGTTATAAGAAATATTTGTTATACATACACGAGTGTAGAGAGAAGTAATGACTAAGGGGGAAAGAATCTAACATACTAAAGGAGAAAAAAACATTATATCCATATGTACAAATATGCATCGGTCCATAAATATTTTTCAGCGTACTATTTCACACTTGGGTGAATATCGACTGAAAAAAACATGGTATTTAATTACCGAGTACTCTTAGTAATGTACTACCCAGGATGGTGTTATTCGTTTTACGTATTTTTAATAACACTGTAATGTGTCGTTGTGTTAGAGTCCTGAGAAAAGGCTTACTGACTTAATCCCCCGTTATGTAAGATCACCGACATTTGCTGGAACCTGGCATTACCGAGGCCAACGGAGAGAAAGCAAGTTGCTCAGAGAAGCAGGAACGGTGAAGGAGCGTTTAAATGTCAAGGCTTGGGTTTTATATCGTATGAATGGCTAAATACTATGAGATCTTCTGACCATCATGGATTCCTAATGATTTGACGGACCACTAGATGCTCAGCTATTTGGCCAGGCTAGGGATTGGGTTCTAAACCGTAACCTACCCGGCTCGCCACAACATTAGTAGTCATAAGGACTACAGCCACCAATGACACTCATGAGATATGTTAACCACTGTTACGCCAATGATTTAATATCCTTTCGGAATTACGATTTTCTCTCGTAAATGCCGATTTAAGACGTTCAGAAATATCTCTTCATGGTATGCCCTTCGTGAGTGAGTGAAGAGATTTGGGTGACTCCTAACATCGAGGTCTTGAGAGCCGATGAGGCTGAAACTATGTAGGCATGGAGCAGCGCCGGAATGCAAGGCCGGGGAAACGGGAGATCCCCGAGAAAACCGCCGACCAGCGGCATCGTCCGTTACGATCCCACATGCAAATTCCCGGAGGTGACTCCGCTGGGAACAGAACCCGGTTCGCCGTGGTGGGAGGCGAGCTGCACCACCGCTGCCCCCTTCTAAGTTTATTTATAAATAATTCCCATAATATATTATAAACCAATTCTATTAATTCACTAAAATTTATTGCAAAAGTATTCAGTATTTTTACAAGTAGTGTCAGAAAAATCACGAGTAGGCTACAACTCATTTGTTTCCGCGGCACGGTTTAGTAGGACGTTATGCAAATTAATTTACTGAAAAAATTTTAGTAATTGATGCGAGTTTCTTTAAATAATTATTTTTACCAACAAATCTGTTTATGTAGTGAAGAGGATTTCAGTTCACCAGAGATAAGTTTTCTCCTTGTATTTATATTTCTTTAACGCTACCCGTATGCGTCAGTTATCTGACTGAATGGCTCGATGGAGTTCATATCGGACGAACGAGGTGGCCACAGCAGTAGCTGAACCTCTTCAGAATGCTCCTCGGACCAATTCCGGACAACTTGGGCCGATGACACTGTGCATTATCCTGCTGGAATGCTCTATCGTTGTAGAGGTACGTAACATCCATGAACGACTGCAATGTAATGCCTCGACCAGCACACACTCACTCCCGAGATGTCAGAGTACACAAGTCTGGGCACTTCAAAGACGTTAATGGTACGGTGGCGCCACCGACTTTTGCCATTACACTCAGGTATCCCATGACTCTTGCCTTTACACACAGGTATGCCATGACTCTTGCCATTACACACAGGTATCCCATGACTTTTGCCATTACACACAGGTATCCCATGACTTTTGCCATTACACACAGGTATCCCATGACTTTTGCCATTACACACAGGTATCCCATGATTTTTGCCATTACACGCAGGTATCCCATGACTTTTGCCATTACACATACGTATCCCATGACTTTTGGCATGTCAGTGTTTACGAAAACGGTTGGGGAATATGCCAGAACACACACCTTTGCATAGTACGCGTTTTCCAGCAAAGCGCTTTGGTGTCGCGGGTATCTTTCGCGTCTCTCCTTGCGGCACGCACCATCTCCAAAGAGGCCTGAATTGTAACTAGCCGACTTCCCGTGGTGCAGTTGGTTACAAGCTAGCTAACTGTGTATGTGGTTTCGGGTTCAAGTCCCGAATAAGGCGAGAGTGCAAATTTGCAGTCATTTCTATTAGTCACCCTCGCTGGGACACAGACACCTAATTCCTTTAGTTAAAATATACTGAAGTTAATGGCGATAATGGCATGTACATACTGGTAAAATACACTGTCTGACAGAAATCTTAAAACAAGAAGTTGACTGAGCGGGTATCTCGCCGTCTGTTTACTGCGATTCTCCGCGGAGTCACTCCAGATTTCCTTATTTGGGAAACATGGCGGGCATTGCCGTTGGTCGGAATTTTCTCTCCGGGAAATTCATTTTACTCCGCTCCTGCATTCTGTCGTCGCCCCATCATACCTCTCCTTTTAATTTCTTCTCTCCGGGCTGACGGGCACATGCGACCTGTCTTTCGTTGGGCGTTATAAACCGCCCTATAGTTGCACTCTCAACACGGCATTTGTTTCACTAGCGCCCATATAATTTTTTCCCCTCACCTTCGACATCATTCAGATTCTTTAGGAGAAGACAGTCGCGTTCGTTTGTGGCGGTGGGTGGCCACACGCGCCGTATAGGCTGTTACGATTAATTGAGCACTTTTGAAATCAACCTTTGAAAAATTTCAATGCCCCTACACCGTATATTTTAACGGACACATTGGCAGGCATTTGCCTGGTAAAGTTGGTACGAACGGAGGCAGAGCAGTTCCATTTCTTAACGTTGAATTATGTGTGTTAGGTAAACATTTGTTAATACTGAAATTACTTTCTTAGCTTTCTGTTTTTTTAATGAACAAATGTTAGGGTATTTACTTTTCTGATAATTTCCCAGGTTCACTTTACCAACGCATGAATAACATGATGAGGCACACGCAACGTTAATTTTACATATTCCGGAAGAATACACCATTTGCGTACAAGTAGATCTTAAGCTTGGCATACAAAAGGGCTCAGTTTACCGTGCACAGCTTATAATAGAAGTGTCCTACCCGACATGCAGGCCTGTCGTTGTGGTGAGGGATGAGGTAGGCGTCAAACAGCGGTGACATGAAGAAGAAGAAGAATAACCCCCTACACTACGGCAGCGTCCACCACGCTTCTCACAACAGAATGCGAAAAGTCGTTCCAGGAGTAGAACCGCAGACCCCTGAGGTGAGAGGGAAGCCAACGATGGGACTTTACTTCTTTCATGAGTTACTTATCATGGCTCCTTACTGTGAAACTTTTCTGAAGCCGTGCATTCTAAATCTTAAATCAGTGATTTCAATCAGTAGAATTATTATTCCGAATATTCAGTTAATGATTCGTTATCTACGATAAATTATTCGTAAATTTGCCACATCAGCGTATACGTACAGTGAGAAAGTGAATGGTCAATTATATTCCCATACATTCATGCTAGCGTTACTACATTTGCTTAGGAATGAGTCAAATGGGTAGGGAAGTTTCCAACTTTGTTTACTAGTAATGTTATATATTCCTATATTTGCAGCCTGATATGTAGTATCATTTCCATGCAATGTATAGGTTAAAAATTTCCATTACTGTTTAGGAAGTTAAAATATTCTACAGTGTACTGTCGAATCAGTTGAATACACTGAGGTTTTACTACCAGGCCGGTATAGTTCACTGAAAATCAGCGGTAATCATATTTTAATCAGTGAATGCTAGCAACTAAAATGATCAGTATAGTTTCGCTGATACAAGTGTAGCAGTTTCAACTGTTTCAGTATTATATTGTGCTGAAATTCTCTTTCCGGGCTACTACGTATCCTTTCGCCGCACATAAAGAAAACGTAAAAAAGTGATGAAAAACAACCAACGCGCTGTAGACTTATTTCTGCGCTGGACGGTCCATCAGAACTAAATATGGTTTTATACACAGCAAGGAAATTAGCTTTTTTTTTAATTTTAAAACGTAAATATGTAAGGAGGAACCGTTTACTTTATAAATAAAGCACCGACACTCCATAAAATGTATATTAGGTATGTTACCTCCTTTAGGTACTTCTGTTTTCAATTCATACTGACATTGAAATAAATATAAGCTAATGTATCATTTAACGAAACAAGAAGGTAGGTTAATGATGAAGAAAATATGAAACTTTTGTGATAAATAATACATTTAGGGACTAACCAATTGTGTTATACTCGGTGGAGATTTTTCAAAGGTTCGACTTAAAAAGCGTGAGCATTCTGAAAATAGTCAGTAGGTAATTCTTGTTGAATTAGTTGAAATGTGAGTGCATGCAGTCTTTTCCAGTTACAACCAGACAGCAGGGGAAGACCAGCCCCGAGGATAAGCTCTGCGGTCCGTCCACTCTAAGCTCGAACACCAAGCTTGGAACTTTGTATCGCTTGGTGTTCTACCTTACAGTGAGCGGACTCCAGTAGGAAGCTTCTGTGAGCGGAGCCACGCCACCGCGAAGGAACGTCGTCTCCCATTGGCTCTTCCTCCAGCTGTGTATATCACCGACTCCAACACTTCGTCTGAGGTCCGACGCATAACTTCCACGGTTCCGTACCTCAATTCCATACCGGTCAAATACTTAACCTACACTGTAATTTTAATCACACGATTTTTATAGTGCAAAAAATGCGAGCCGCCATAGTTTACCTAGACATTTTGGAGAAGAAACGAGAAAATTTGTTTTAACTTTTGGCTGCCACACTGAATAAAAACTACCCGATGAAAAGCACGAAGCTCTCTTGGAAAATAAAATGACGAATTGACGTAAAGAAGAGTTGTGATTCCAGCTCTTTAATGTTGCGATTCTGTGCGCTGCAGAATGTATATGCGATTTTGATAGAAGGCGACGAACAAGCGTTTTCTTCCTTTTCGAAGCAGTGATGGCACTTTAACGAGCGAAATCTGCCAGTGCAAATACGATGGGGTTCTGGGTGACGAGTCACGGAATTATCGCTTCTGGCGTGACAATTGCCGTTGAAACTTTCGTAGTAAAACTCGTAGAAGTCTGAGTACGAAATTGAGTATGGAATTGTGGAAATTGTCTACCGGGCTTAAAATACTAGGGAATTTTTTTTTTCTAGATTTGTAGGATGTTTTATAATTTTGTGTAATTATACCAGTGGTAACTTGTCAATAACAAATTATTTAAAATAAAATAACATTCATAAAGTTTTTCAAAAAGGCAAATACAATCATTTTATTTTTAAAATATTTATTCATACAAATTTCAAACAAAAGAAGAAGTTATTTCGACATAAATTTTATTTCAGATAAAGTGTTTCTGGAATTTGCGGGAGTAAAATGTTGGACATTCTTTGAATCACGACACTTGGTTCACCTGCGGAAAGCGCTTAACGTGTTATTTTGACTTTAAAGGTTATCTCGAAATTTAAAGTTGTAATGCAGTAAACCACATTACAGATTCCCAAGAAAATTTTCTTCGTGAAATTCTGATGATATGGACAATTATTTTAAGTTTCATTGTAACGAAATTTGTTCAATTTTGAAATGTGTGTGATAGAAATATATAAATTTTAAATTTATTTAGTTCCTTTCACTTTTTTTTTAAGAACAAGTAATTTTACACTATTGTCTTGCTTGCTTTCATAAGGTTATTTCATATCACAACGAATAATCATGTATTATGCAAAATACGTAGATAGTAATTTTCCATCCTTAAGTTGGTTGCCTGTCTAAGCGACCAAAATTGCATGCAGTGCTCTAGTAGAATGTACATAGGCCTAATGTTTAAAAGTATTCAACATTTCTGAGTTATTTATATTATGTGTATGAATTAACGATAGATTTTCGTTATAATGTGTAACTTTCTTGATTGTTCACTAAAAGTGCAGTTCTTCGAGTGTTAAAACGGTTGAATGAAACTGTCTTTTTCAATATCATTTTTAGGTATGAAAATTCCAGCGCGTAAATTCTCATTACCGACGAAGAGATTAATCAACAGTTATTTTCTTGCGCGTAGATATGTGGTATCTAATGTGTGTGCCTGTGTCGCCCATTAATATTTCGACTCTGCTAGGCCTCGTATACTAAAGATAATGTACTTTCAGCCAGGCAGCCATCTTAACAATAAAATGTTATATATATTTTTAAGGTTACTTAGAATAATCTTACAAATGTGATTAAGTGTTATAGGCTATTCACGGTTAATTGAGCACTTTTGAAAGCCCTGTTTAAAATCTACTTTTTCCTCATTTTCTATCATTTCGCTGTGTGTAAAATGTATGTCACCATTGGCCTAATGACTTTATTTTTGCGTCATTCAAGTGAAAACGTGTAATTGTTAGGAATGTAAGGTATTACTATTGCTAATTCATACACTCGATTGTATGAAGTAGAAAAACAAACTTGATTTGCCATAAATTTAAACATTAAACTGCAATGCAATATCAAGTCTTAGAACTATTTTACTTCACTCACTGCCAACTTAACTGGGAGATTTTTCATGCCAGTGTTTACGGTATCATACATACGGTTAATGGGTAGTGAATTTTTTCATATATAGGTTTCAAAAGTGCTTACTTTGACGTATAGAGCCTATATCCACTTATCTTGTAACTGATGTGCGTATTAATGTGACTTTCAAAATTATCTGTTAGCTTTTTTTTTTATAGCGCAAGAGCAAACGTTGAATAGTCGTTAAAAAATATTAATTTTCTAACTAAGTTGATATTTTGAAAAGAAAATAAACCACTGATTTGAGCGAACAACGTAGCGTCTAACTTGATAATGGGTTTTTTTAAAGTTATGTAATTTTCTCTAAAAGAAACGAAAATGTCTATGTATACCTTGTGATATCTATAGTCAAAGATACTTGTGGTTCAATAGTATACTTCAACTATTCATATTTAATTACGACGTTATGAAGTAGTTTACTTATTACTTTTAATTGAAGAATGCATAACTTTTATGACGTAATTTTTGGTAATTTGTGATTTTTCTCATGAGTAAATGAAATATACTAAAATTAAAGTTCTTAAATTCATTTTATAATACAATACAGGAAAACTAAATAAACTAGTTTGATAACTATAGCAGCCATAAGTGGTCTTGCACAAGTGTGCGTCCCGTGGCACACTTAAAGTTCTGCAGATCTTCTATACCATCATGTACACAATTTTAACCTTCAGTGTTTCTAACCATTATAAATTCAGTAGGAAGACAAAACGGGAAAATGAAAACAATACTTCAGTCCACATCAATATGTTAAAATAAAATATAATTGTCTGAGAACACTGGCAACGAATTAGATTACGACTCTATTGTATCGTTATTGTAATTGGCCAAACTGAAGTCGCATCGCAAAACAAGCAACCGAAATATAGGGAACCATTAAACGCAATTCTTACAGTGGGCAAAAATCCCTTATGGGAAAAGGCATCAGGCACGCCAACCAGAATGGGACTTAAGTAGACTTTACTCAAAATACACTATGCATATATTGTATAATTGCGTGTTAGTAATTTTGATTTAAAATAATCAATTTAAAAGAATATTTTTTGTACTTGGCTTATGTGATGACTTCTCATATTCTCATCCGGTTTTCGTGATATTTCGGAATAATATTATACCAATTTTGTTTGATGTAAATAAAAATTTTATAAAGTGATTGTACAAACACTGGACAAAATAATTATTATAATAATTATTTTATTTTCTGATGCCAATAATCCACGGAACATTAGCTCACAAGCGTCAAGCTGTCCTGTAGCGGTTTATAGACTCTGTTAGGATTCTTATATATTTAAATTGGTAACTTTTTCGAATTCATTTTGAGGTAGGCTGATGTACGTGTATAAAATATTTGCGATTAGTCTAAGGTTTATTTGAATAGCTCTTAAGCACCGTGAGTCAATGATTTAAACGCGCAACCGCATTATAAGCAGGTGCATCAACATTACAATTAGCATCTCGCACAGGCATCATTCAATATACAAATGGCGGGGTGATGTAGCCTACAAGCGTCTTGGATATTGTTAACTAGGTAACAGGTTACATTTATGTTAAAAGTTGTACGTTTTGTTAGCTTTTGTCTTGAACCATTTAGACTAGTTTACTTTGACTTTTTAACTTACCAAGTTAATTTTATTGTATTTCCCACTTCATTTAATTACCTACATTTTCCTGCACTAGTTTCTCAACATTACTGTCATGTAATTTTCTAGAAATAGTAAAGTTTTGTTTTAATAAGGCATAGGCATAGCCTTAAAATAAAAATTAAGGACGACTTCAGAAAAGTTGGAAGTAACCATGAACGTACTCTATAGATTATTCAACTTAAGTATGAACTTAATCACATTGTAAAAGAAACGTCACACTTAATAAGGTTAAAAAAAAATGTTTACCCACCCAAGTCTGCTTTCAAAGGCCTTAACCTCAAGATCGTGGTTTTCAGAGATCGTTGGGGCCGCGTTGGCTGAGCGGTTAGACTACTCGCCTCCCACCAAGGTGATCCGGTTTCATTTTCCTGCCAGGTCACTCCCCGATTTACGCAAGTTGGGAATCGCGTCAGACGGGCGGGTTTTCTCGGGGATTTCCTGTTTACCCCGCCATTGCATTCCTGCGCTGCTCCATTATCGCCTCATTATACCATCACCGGCTCTCAAGACTTATTTGTTATGAGCCGCCCAAATCTCTCAATTAAATTCAATTCCAGAGATTGTGATTTCAATGAAGAGGAGGGGGAAAAGGTATATCTCCAAGTAGTATTCCATCTTCATTCCAGGTGAATCGCTAGCTGTACAGCTCTTCAACAAGAACCTTCGCAGTCAGCACCCGTCAGATAAGAGCCCTTATTAGTTTCCTTGCCTTAAAAGATATAAAGCCTGTTACACAACTACTAAACGAGTCATCTCGCACAACACGCAACCTATGTAAGATGACGCGAGCTTGAACCACCGCTCAATCGCATGCGTCTTCCTTCCTTAGTCGGCGAGAGTGGCAAGCTAGGATAGTTATGTTGTATTTTGTTGATATTCCATGCAATAAACGCAGTGCAGTTCTCTGTTCGTGTTTAATTACGTTTTACGTAAGTTTTGTTGTGTGACTAATGACTGAAAGCAACCATGGAAACGATTATGAGCAGATGTCTACTTTTATGAAACTCGCTCGGAGAAAAATATTTTGTAGAGAGGTCCCCCTGCCAAATTATTTGGTTGTTACTACAAAATAATTTTGTACTTGCTACAAAAGTTTAGTGGTGACACGTAAATAATTTAGTGTTCAGCAAAAAATTTATTTGGCAGGGTGAATGCTAGCAAAACATTTTGTGGCTACCACAAAATATTTTTTTCAGTGTATTTAAAGTAGCGTTTAACTCTAAAGTTGTTGAACTACAGAATTTTTTGGGCTTCTCCTGAAGAACGCTGAGATAAAGGGTTTTTATAGCCAAGAAAACCTTTCTTTTTTACATGAACAAATGCGTAGTTGCTCTTTCAAGAGTATTTTCTAGCTATACATATTAGACAAGTAAATCCTTTCTTCAAACCAAAAAAATCTTCTTGGAAACACTATTTGTGTTTAAATAAACTCTGCACATTTGACAGACAGTAAGATTAATTGCTAAGTTACTATTTTTTCTCAGTGTATGCTTGTTTCTATGTGTTTTTTTTTCGAGTAAATGTAAGGTCTAAAAGTCGTTTTTATTGTTTTATACCACGAAAATCTAAAATTTTCCAGTAAAAACTGAAATATTCCGAGGCCAACTTGCGCAGTTCATATAAAAATGGTGTTAGAATTTACCTTTTATATATTACCGAGCAAGCAAAACCTGATGGCATTCCAACAATAACTGCAATAAGCGATTATTATTAATTATACAATGTAGGCATTTTTTACATCATTCACTTATTAAAATCAAATTAATTTTATTAATAATATTTTCATTTCACATAAATGTATTATTTTATATACATCCATATAATATCGTTTAAAATTTTATAAAACTGGTGTTCATAAAGCACGATGTCAAAATCTATACCTCTAAGATTCTTATAAAAGTGGTTTTCGTTATAGAACGGAAATATAAACAACTTTTAAAAAACTGACTCAAGCATTTGAAACTATGCTACAAGACGACCTGTTAGCATGTCAGAAAGAAATCTAATATCGTATTATATTTTTACAAAACCAGAAAATCAAGACATGTTTCACTTTCACAGTAGAACAATCAATATATCATACAAACCATAGAGTGAATCTTTTTTAAAATATGAACAGTAAAAGAATTTCTCTTTTATAGCAATAATCATTAAAGGAATCTTATTTATTCCCACTAGCAAAAATTACACATTAAATATCGGATAACTTGCACTAAACAAGATAGAATTTAGTCTGTATCTCGCTAAAGTATTCCGACAATTACCGTGTCCCATAGATGGACAAGTGTTAAGTGGTCGCTTGGGAGCACACCGAGTGCTACTTACATTCGTGACGCACTCACAAGCTGCTGGTCCCGCGTCGCAAGTATTCCTGCTGTCCACCAGTGACTTCTCGCACACACACAAACAACAGTCGTTGCAGTGTCATTCTGACTAGAGTTGCCAACTGTCCCCCACTTCACGGCATGTCCCGTGTCCTGGGGCTGAAATAATTATTCCGTATCAACATAGGAGGGGACATCGTAGATCCCGTATTTCACACTTGTTCGAAAATGAGCTGAATGTATTAATAAACACAGTGTCAGTAATTTACCACTCCCACGATTACTATGACGCTGTAACCCAAGGGCAACAGATAGTTACAATTGATGCTAACAGGTGGCGTTCTTCAATAGGTACGTTCGTGGAAGTAGCACTTGCCGAGACCTGTACCGAAGCTTTTGTGCCAATGAGTGTCAGTGCCGTTCGTTTTAAGACAGATTAAACCAGAAATTCGGAGAATATATTGACTGATATAATACTTACTTTTGAACATTAAGTAGAGTATTTAAAACTCTTTTTTTTATAATAATTTTCCTTGATCAACTCATTGGGGTCAGATGTGGTGTGTCGAGTTGTCAGATGTGCCCCTTAGGTCAAGTCGGGAAAAGTTGATAACCATACATCCAACACTGTGCGCCGCCTAGTAGCAAAGTCACCGGTCTTGCATCCCGCAGCATTTAATTCTCGACACACGATCGTACAAACCCCTGGTCCACTCTCGCTCATTCAGTAGGCACGACAGGCCATGACTCATTGGCTCGGAGGTGCAGAGCCTGGTATTTACAGGCCTACAAATTCTAACCCGGGATTATCAAATAGGCCAACGTTCTGACCAGCTCTATCGACGGGGTTTCACAATCTAACAATTAGATTACAAGCAGGGAATTTTAGTAACTCTAAGCCTGAATCAGTATAATTATTTTACTTAATCATCAGTTAAGGTGGCCGGCTAGGTAGGCCGCCGAACGGTGTGCAGAGCTCCAGCAGAAAATATTTTATTAAAAAACCGTCCAACATGCGTGTGTGTGAAGGCTGCTTACAAATGGCATTTAAGAAACGTTACGCGTATCTATACGTTCCATTTCTCTCTAAAGCATGTTTATGTGTTAGAGGAAATGACTCAAACACGTGTTTTTAACGTCATTTTTAGGTATAAACATTTCGGTGCAAAACACTAGAAAAGGAATAGGGACGTGCATCAAATTTTTATTTTTATTATTACGTCATAAAATGGTAGGGTCTCCGCTGAAAGTATAATAGAAGCGCGTTATCGATGGCAAGACTGCACGCCAGTTCAGTGCAGTGCGCGTAGAGGCGATGAGAGAGTTGATGCGCATGTCTCGGTCGCCACTAGCGCTCCCACGCTTTTAGGCCTCAGACGTGCGAAATTCCTTCTACCAGGCGGCCACCTTAATGAAATGTTATGTACTGGCTAATAAGTGGTCTGCACTAAGGTTTTACTGCCAGGCCAATGCAATTAACTGGGAATCAGTAGAAATCGCTGTTTAGTAAGTGAACACCAGCAGTTAAATGATCAGTGAACTTTAGTTATTCGAGTGGAGAGCATATTTAACAGACATGTAATCAAATTCGCTGATTTAGAGCATTTTTAACTGTTCCGATTTTTAGTTGTCATTTTAAGATAAATTTTTTTCTGCCTTTAAGTCAAAATGTGAAACCGTAACTGTAAACACCGCAGATTTACTTGAATGAAACTAATTCGACTGTGTGGTCAAAATATAAACTAAGCTATTATTTTATAAAATAAACCGGAGGCAAGGTACACACTACCCTCAATTTATTACACTTATATGGCCTTAATTTTTAAAAGAATACACTAACACCGTGTGAAGTGGTATCGCAGTGACTTCGTACGTCATTTGACGGACATAACCAGGTATATTTGTCGTTGTGATTTCTGCATTTGCTTGTACGCAGTAAAGTGCACGAGCAACTATTGTCGCCGGCATACCTTAATATATTTCATAAATGTCTGACGGCAGCAGTAACAGCACTAGAGTTTACTTGTCAAGTAATGTGTTCATAATTGATTTAGGAAAGGTTATGATATTTCAGCGCGTAATTTTTCTACAGTGCGGAAGTCAAGTACGGAAATACATTTCCTGTCGTTTCTGCCGTGGGAAGTTACATGAAGACCGTGACTGCGCGTAAGCGCTGTGTTGTTTTGCTACAAGATCAAGTGTTTAGAATTCTCGTTCGGCCAGTCAGCCTTGGGAGTTGTATAGTGAATTTGGAATGATGTTTATCCGGTTAGCATGATCATCGTTCTTTATTTATTTCGAAACTTGTGCAATTAACTAACGTTTGATATCTCAGGACCACCACACTTTCGATTTTGGCGAAGGTTATCTCAAATATATTGAACGTGGTGGTGATATCTACTTATTTTTAAGTTATAATTTAAAAACAACTATCAATAAAATTACTAGCAATGCCGCATTCTTTAGAATTACCCGAAACTAAATCAGTTTATTTATATAACATTGTAACCCATCTTAACTTAAACATAAGCCTGACCTTTTCTGTACTAAATTAAAAATACTACTTATTTTAAATTATTTACAAGCAAACTTATTACGTTGGCATACATAACGACAAAAAAATTAACAAAATTTAAATCGGGACTATCTATTACGGGACAGATTCCTCTGAATAAACTAAAATACTGCCAAATTCTTTCAGTTTAAGGATGTTAAAAAGGCGAATTTTCTTCCCTTAAATTTTGAGGATATCGTACGGCTTCGTTACATTACTTCGACGGTAGCTAGACAAAAAAAAACAACAGATAATTTGAAAGACGCTATTGATGATGGTTTCAGAAACGTAAATATAATCATTTTCAGTTAAAATTTTTTTTCGTACGAATTATAAAAAGTTATTTTTTAACACAAAGTTTGGTTTTAGGCTAAAGTGTTCATAGAAGTCACACAAGTCGCATGTTACAATATGTTTTAAATCCTGCTATTGGCTCACTTTCATCAGGGTTAACCCTCTGGCTATTTTACTTTTGAATCTTAGCTTGAAAGCCGAAATTGACATAAAGGCAAAGCGTATAAATTTTTTAAAAATAATTATACTTCATGGGGTTCTAATAACATAACCAATTATTTTGAGCTAAAGCACAACCTATAAGTGTTTGTTACATTTTGAGTTTTTTACGAAAAAATTATATGCAATTAAAATTTCTACATTATTTTATTATATTCTGAAAAGTCGTTCTTCTTAATTGTCATACATTATTTTTCTGATTGTATCGCCTAAAATTTGCACCGCAAATATTTCGGAAAGGAAAGGTGCTATTGATGTGCTGGTTTCACGGGATTGAAGTACTCGTGATTGCAGCACAGACACAGATTTGAATAAATATTAGATTGTGTATTTCTTGAAAGAAGTTACATTTTATAAAATGGGAACACTGCTTATTCATCCAAGAAAATAAAACTAGAGGGAAATTAGAATGCCAATGGAGTTTTTTTGCAGGATCCTAGTGCAAGTAGTTTACGTTCTTAATATGACAATTTTAGATACCGACAGTTGTCTGCTAAATGACAGCGTCTACAAGGACATTCCGACTACACCAGAAGATACGAAACAACGTATTACAGTTGCCTGTTCTAAAATATCTGCTGAAATGGTACAACACTTGCAGCAATCTTTACATGACAGACTGGAAGCTTGTATTGTAGCCGGTGGTCTTCATTTTGAACACAAACTGTGAAGGACAGTTTTGTCTTTCTTCTTCAGAATTCGCTGATACATGGAACGGTTAAATGGAGCAGAAAACTGTGGGTATTTAACCTTGTCATATTACGAAAGCACGTAAACTACTTGCACTAGAATCCTGCAAAAAAAAACCGTTGACATTTTTATTTCCTGTAGTTTTATTTTCCTGATGTGAATATGCATTGTACAATGTGAAAAATTTAACTTTTTTCAAGAAATACCGATTATAATACATATTAATATCTGTGTCTGGGCTGAAATTATGAGCCCCTGTCTAAGTTTAAGTTCTGTGAAACTTACACATCAATGGCACTTATCATTTCCAAAATACTTGCGGTAAAAGTTTTAGGGGATTCATCGTATGTTTATATATGTGTGTGTATATATATATATATATATATATATATATATATATATATATATATATATATATATATACACCTTTTGACAATCCTTAAGACAAACCTTCCCCTGCTATATCGGATTCTTCGTTTTTATGGCTCGTTTATGTTTTTAAAAAAGAAAATTCCGAACGTACCCTTATACCCACTGCAGTACAAAAATAAAAGGGAACTACAAACTAATAATTACGTCACAATTATTATTCTGACAAAATTTGTCAAAATTAATATTGTGACATAAATATGAGTTAGTAGTTCATTCGTTATGTCTGTACTGCTGTGTAAGGTCAATGGCTAATTGAGTTTAGGGGAATTTTCAGATTTTTCTTAAAAAAAAAAACATAAGCAAGTTAGAAAAATCAAGAATTCAATATGGCGGGGTAAGGTCCCCCTTAAAAACACATACTTTACTATCCAGGTCAAAAATTAACATATAACACGGCGACGACGAGTACGAGTAGCCACCTCACAGCGAGTTATCTCTCGACTATTCCCAACTCGACGCGTACGTTCGCAAGGCGAGGGGCGAGGAGATTGGAGGAGGTGATGTAATGCCGCCGCTGCTCAAATATGGATATCCAGCAGCTCTCCCTCGTGGTGCGAATGTCGGGGATGATGGTCCGCCGCGTTATTCAGGCCAGCTACTTCCTTTGAACGATTCCACGTCTACAACGCGCTCGCGGTGATCCAGCCACGCCGTGTGTGTGTAAGCGGCGTGCGTGATAAAAAAAAACTCGATAAGCGTTTGGCTGGGGAAGGGAAAGGTTGAGACGAGAAATCCCCGCGCAGGAAAGTCGGTTTTCCAAAAAAGTTCTCGAATGTTTTTTTTGCTTTCGTCGTGGTTAGCGGATTGAAGAAAATCGTTTGTGGTGGGGTGTTGCCATCCCTGGTTACCTGATTTTCTTTTCTCTTTTCCTTGAGGATTTGTAATGTTTTCCCATGTAACGATATTAGAATTTTTTTACCGGCATTCTTCGCACATTTCCATAACTTTGGATGATTCACTATTAATATAACATTTATAAAACAACCTTTAAAAAAAATTACAACTCATGGCTGCATATTTATCAGTGTAAATAAAAAAATTATTATTTTAATAAAGATAAACAAATAACAACTTTTATTTTATTTTTTTGCTTGTGTAATTTCCTGAACATATAAAATGTATCTTTACACAGATATCCCCTGCTGTGCAATACAGCTGTTTCAGTGTTTTGGTAATAAATGGATTCCTCCAAAAAAAAATATTCTTTTGGCGTGGTGTATAGCGCTCATAGACCGTAATCTGCACATTTTATCGGGCTTGAAACATGCATCACCGTACTGTATTTTCATTTTGTGATGAATTTCGAGGGATTCAATCCCTTCACTACAGAAAAAATAACGGACAGCTGCTGTTCCTTGGTGCATGCTGACAGTGAAGGCACCATCGTGTAACTAATGGTACGTCCTCGTGTAGTATGCCAGCTTCATTCTACCACTAATCGATTATGAGTCACATTTGTCCCTCACTCGTACCTCCTTACAGTTCACCCAAAGAATGTTTCGACCTATTTATCTCATCCTTTTTATTTGACTAACTGTTTTTGGCAGCAAATTATGCGAAGTATTTCTGTTTAACAATTTTCCTAAGCTGGATTCATTGAAATAGGTCTATGTTAGTTTGTATTTGTTCTGCGCACAGGAAAAACCCAGTGGTCAAAAGTAAGAGAGTGAGGACATTTGGACGGCTCTTAACAGCGGGGTCTTGAGAGGCGATGAGTGAAACGAGGTGAGTATGGAGCAGCGCCGGAATACAAACGGTGGAGGTAAAGGGAGATTCCCGAGGAAACCCGCCGACCATCGTCACGATTCCCACGTTCAAAAATCCGGGAGTGGCCCCGCCGGAAGTCGAGCCCGGTTTGCCTTGGTGGGAGGCGAGTAGTCTGACCACCATACCACCGCGAATCCCTGTCAAAATGTGATAAATGAAGCAGGGCTATCTAAGGCTACGATTAAACTGAAAAAACTGCATTAGAATATTAAATTGTATACTACATGAATTGTGAGTTTGCTCGGCACCTAGTACCTGGGTCTTCAGTTAGATTGCAACCTTCAACGGGAAAGGAATTTTTTTCGATACGTTCCCAAAATACCTTTATTATCTGATGACACTAACACCCCGCATGCCCCTTGTAATTTTACTCATGGTCACTAGGCAATGCGGTCCTGCCAATTACAGCGGCCTACGGATATTTGTATCCTCCATCGTGCTGCCTATCGGTGTACAGGATTTATAAGCCGTTTCCTTTTGGACGAAATTTGTGGCACAGGTCGCAAAGACGCATTCGCACCACAAAGTTCCGGTTTGCAATCCCGAACAAGCTATTGTCCTTATGCTTATTCTGCTCAATGCGGTCCGTGGCTACACTTCGATAACCACGTCTACCCTAAAAATAATTGGCAATCTGGTGGCATGTAAAAACATATTCCGTGAGATGCCGGAAACATTTGCCTGCATGCTCAGTTTTATACACGGAGACGTGGCTGGGTGATAAGAAAAATAAATTGATCTCCGTACTTCTTGCATACTCGGATTTTTGGACGAACAATGCCAAGAGTATCCGAAGCTTTCTTTGCCCATGAAACCCGGAAACGATCGTTTCTGCGGCAGTGAGGTAATTCACGTCACATATATCTACACCGACAAACACGAACATGTATGATGACCTACTACATATAGCAACAACTTCATACTCTTCAACACTACTGGGAAAATAAACGATTGGTCTTTCACTGTTTGCCAAATGTAGATCTGATGTAGTCATATGGACATGGACTTGTATTGTCCGTCTCATATAACTTGGCAAGATTATGACAGCCTGTGAGTAGCCACTTGACATATAAAAAACAAACAAAGTGTCATTTACAAAATCCTGTATCAGATGATGCACGAACGAACAAAATTTAATATTACGTTGGCTATTCTGAGTGCACAGACAAGCAGAAAATAAGCGAAAAAAAGAGTTCCTAGATTAATTAATACATTTTATTTTACATGGTCACAAAACAGCGATTATTAGCATTACAAACTAAACTTCGTGATAAAGTAGTAATGTATTAGTGTTGAAAATCAAATGCACAATAAAACTATCCGTATTCAAATAAAACGCAACTTCAAAACCTTGAGAGTTCTTTTTACGTCGTATTCCCACTATCATCCATGCTTTCCATACGTGGTTGATATTAATACCAAAAGTATACAAAAATATTGCATGGTATCGTTGAATTTTTTTCTAATAATTTGACGAAATTTATTTTAAATTCGTGTCGTTTCGAGCCAGTAATAGAAGAAAAGTAAACTTTTAAAAAGAGGCAGGCCAACATGCTGCTATATGTCGAGTAACGCTCTCGGATAATCACTCGCTCTGCCATACCATGCGCGCCATCTGTCCGCTCTTTCCCGAAGCATTACCAGCCACAACAAAAAATAGATTTCGTGTGTAAAATAACAAATTTACGAACATATACCAATAGTTTTATTTTTTCTGCGAGCTCTGTATAATGTTTAAAGTAACATATATTTCGTGTACAAAGATTTTGATTATTAGTAATTTCGATTGGGCCGGTAATCATTCGTCTACACGTCCAATAATCGTCGCGTTGTTCTCCGGCAAACCCATTTCATTGCTCCTGTGTTGTTACTATATTGTATCAATAAAACGAAGAAAGTGGGACGCACGTGAATAATTTTTAAGCAATTCTTACGTTATACCATGCCACATATTTCCAACTCGAACTGCTTAGGATCAGTAATAGCAGAATTACTGCTTTACAATAGTCATTGGTGAGTTGTTAAAAAAGAGTTAGCAAATATTAAATTTTTTGTAAGGTTTTATATTTTTACTTTTATAACCTTCGACATTTTTAGACAGATGTCAGTCTAAAATGCCTTCAAATTTGTTTAGCGTTACAGAGCAATGGCAAGTGGATTAGATGACAGCGTGTTGATAAAATATACAGCTTCCACTTGACGCACCAGCTGATGGCGAAAGGATACATAAACGAAAAGTAAACATTGGACCTACTTTCGTCGAACTGTCAAAATCTTGCCTAGTTACATGAGACAGAGAACACATTTTCGTGTCGCGTTAAAAATAGGATTCGATGTAAAAAATATAACATATTTTTCTTTGTTTTACCCGCAATCCTCTACCCACATTGTAAACTTTTTTCTATACATTATAAAACCCGTAATACATGATTATAAGATTTGAGGAAAGTCCATGAATTTACATAAACATCAAACAAGTGCACACCGAATTCTTTAAAATTTACCGAAAGTTCCCGTAATATTACCAAGTTTCTTTTTTGACAGCTTGGACTGCACAGTGGTGTAGTGATTCACGTAGTAGCTTGCAATATCCGGCGTTTTATTTGTAACAAACTTTATTTATGTATATACACACACACACACACACACACAATCCTTTTACTGTATTAACTTCCTTTTGACGCACCGGCATTTATGTCTCGCGGCAGTTTCAAAAATGCTACAAAGTAAAAAAAAAAAAAAAATAAATCTTTGAAACCATTTACTAAAACACTTTTAGTAGCGCTTAAAACAACGTTATGTATTTTACAACAGACATTATTGCGTTAGTATTATATCTCATAAACGTATTTTTTACAATGCTGTAAAGTTTTCATATAGTAGAATATAGTAATATAGTAGAAACTATATTTGAACTTCTGGGCTGCTATTAGGAGTTTACTAAATTTTAGTGTTTATACCACTATTTCTGTGTCAGTACAATCGTCACTCTTGCAAGCATACAGCATGACAATATAGCAAAGAAATGTTTGCTTAGTTATAAAGTCTGTTACAGTTATGCTCTAATTATTTTAGCTGTTTATGTATTGCATAGCGTATGTACAGTGATAATAATCACCAAATTCGAGAGTAAATAAATAACCTACAGGACAAACTCTTAGGCGGTAGCTTCAGACGTTTTGAAACAAATATACGAAAAATAACCCCATACATAAAGTGTTTGGTTGTTTCCCAAGTATGACATGTATGGCAAGCGTTTAATACTATGGTTTACATAAAAATACCTTATTTTTGGTTATATTTAACTTTTAGTTTTACTTGATCCATAAGTCGCAATTTTTCATTTGTTATTAATATGAATGAAAACAGAGATGAAACAGGTGTGTTGGTAATGCTTGTAATAAATAGTTCTTATGCAAAATATTGTTAAATTGAGTGCGCACGAATGCGGTGCATTGTCCCTTTGGTACAATTTTCTGTGCACAGTTAAGCTTTGTTTGCGTGAGTCTAAGGAACATCTTGAAAGTAGAACTTTAACCGGGATTAAGAAAATTTGGAAGTAACCGTGAATGGACTATAGTGATAACTGAAACGACGAGCATCCTAAAAATAAACAATGTTTTGCATTTAATAGCTAACGGCCTACAGTTACGTACATAAAGTCGAGATTATATGAACACATGATAACGGTAGGCTTCGAGCTTACCGACTCGGTGCTCATGAACAGTACAATACCGTTGACTGGGAGTGACCTGTCACTGAACCAAACACGTCGATAAATGAGCTTAAAGTCCGTTCCACACTCTCCGGTTTTTCGCCCGTTCGATATCGGACGGGAAAAATCCGGAAATTCAGTAACACACTTCGCTTGATGCACCTTCGCACACCATCCGGGATTAAGATCGGACGGGAAATAACCATTCGGCCGCCGGATAGCACCCGTTGGTAATATCGACCTCTTCCGGTTGCCGGAAGTGTGCTAGTTTAAAGTGATACTTTGTTACGAATGGGCATTTTCGCACATTCCCCTGTTAAAGCCCCCTCATACAGACGTGTGCGCGATCACTGTAGGAAGAGAGTTTGAAGTGGTTGTAGAATTATTGATACGTCTTGTCGATGACGTCCTGTTTCGTGGGTTAAAACGCTGGACGTATACAAATGTACGAATATGACGGGAAATTTATTTAGGTGATTGTGCAAAGACTTGAAAGCTGGCTCCAGTACATTAGCAGATATTGAGACAAATGCGTTTGGATGGTAATCTTTTATATTATATTGGCTTCGTGTTTTGTCGATGTATAGTGTCTTACAATCGAGAATATTACTCGACGAAGGATGAGGTTCGCGTTCAGAAATAATCAAAGAATTTCCCTCTACGATCTTGTAGATATTTTAATAGTATGTAAAACTCGTTAAATTGTTCCCTTTCAAAGAGTGTAGGATGAACTCGGTACAACCAATGACGTTTAATTGTTTTTAGCCTTCGGTGTACATACAGAATAGGTATAGTCATTATGAGATCAATTTCACAACAATGAACACACAGGACTGTATATCAGCTGGGTATTCACCTGCCAGATGGAATCGGAGTGAAATCGGAGCATTACAAACCGGACGGCCAAAACCGTCAACGCCTTTCTGCGCCCGGCACTGGTTTTTAAGCCAGACGCCAGTGATTCCAACTATCAACAAATTGACTCAAGGCAGGAAGCACAATCGAAAATTATCTTTCACTGAGTTGCAGGACTAGTGGTGAAACTATTTTAGTGATAGTGACAATCACGAGTCGTAGTGTACTGTGGCTCCAGTGTATCTGCAGCGTTGGAACTGAGCTGCAGATATCCGTCTGGATCTACAGACAGAGGCTTCCAAACGAGCAGTTAATGGGTTAAACATTTCCATCGGAGAGTTGTGTGGTTCTGCCATCCTTCTGCAGCCTCCTTCATTTTGGACATTGTGCGCCATTATTTCCATCTGGTACTCGGCGCTTTCTGGAAGGTGATATTTTCTTTAGGACATATGTGAGATGAATATAAAGGCCACCAGTTACTAGGGGAAGTGGTTTTAAATATATTCCCTTTTTGGTAAGATTAGGAAATATTTGTTGTGTAATGTAAATCAAATATGTAATTTAAGTCATTCGATGGAGAAAGGAAATTGTTTGGTAATTGGCAAAGAGAGTGTAGACAGTGGGCTGCAAAATTCAGTTTTAAAAAATTGAATTCACATCTAAGCCGCCACCTGACTGTCTTGAGAAAGATCTTAACGAAATCCTGATAATTTCATTAAATATTAGACAGTACGGCTGCTATCTTATGACTTAACAAATTTTCACATCAGCAAGTTAACGGATGCACAAATTTTGTGACTAACTTTTCAACGGAAAATTGTTTTACAACTGAATACTGAAAGCTGAAGTTCAAATAATTATACTTTTACTAACGTATTAGAAAAGGAACCTCAACTCGACAAAAGTCGCGTGTTCAATAAATTGATAATTTTTGTAGAGTATACGTATTCTGAAAGGAACCTCATCTTCGTAAAAGGCACGTGTTTGTTATATTTTATTGATATGATTTTAACGTAAATAAAATGTACTAATTCTTTTGAACAAGCATCTGCTGCTGTGTACATAAAGGTGTATAGACATGCATATATAAACACACAAACATGCGTGCTTATGTACGTACACACACAATTAAGGCGCCGTGAGAAACTCTAGTGGGTGAGAAAATCTGGTGGGTTGTTCACTCAACCAGAAATGTAAGCAAGTAACGCTTTGTCTGTTTTGCCCTAAATAGGCGGTACTGACCGCAAATTGTTGTTCGTCAGAACGAACAGCGTGTGCTATATTTAAAGTCGTCTTCAGCCATCAAGTTATGCAACCTAATTGCCGTTCTTGACGCAAGAGAAGCGTCTCAAAATGAGTTACGTAATCCGTGGAGGTAAGTTATTCAACAGATCCTCAGAAGTCGTACACAATTTCAAGTCTTAAGATTGACCCACCCATATTTTCAACCCGTCCCAAGGACTCAATCGAATTCATAAAAAAAAATTCCAGTGAGTTTTGTTTTGCATATTTAACGGACTCCTTGATGCCGTCTTGCACTTTTATGTGTTCGCCGATCAGATCTATCACGAAGTATCTCAGTAATTCAGTTGAAATTCAAAACTTCCGAGGCCATTTCACGTAACTGGACACACGTCTGTATCAATCCGTCAGTGAAATGAAAGTGTTTTGCACCGTGCGATTGCACCCAGATTGGCAAACTAACGACCAGACCTTTGAGATTATTGTGGGCTCCAAACCACAAACTACAGACTGAGCTAATACGCTGAAATTAGAATTAGAGCAACTTGGTGCCATATGTTAAGTGCACAAGGTAATTTTGAAACTATGAAGCCTTAGTATAGCACTGGCGTTGACATTCTCGAGAAACAATCCGTATCGTGGGCACGACCCACTAATTCAACACAGGAAAAGTATAAAGCACGTTAAATTCCCATGTATATTGGTAGTTAAATGAGCTCTTTTGAAAGTATTGCTTGATATATATTTGCATGCACATTGTGTATTCTTCCGCCATACGTAAAATTAACTTTGCCATGGCCGGAATTACTTTATCCATAAGTTGGTCAAATGAAACTGGGAGTATTTTGAGAAATTTTAAAAGTAATTAATTTACAAATCTGTAATTTTTTTCTAATTATAAGCATTAAAAAAATCAGAAATCAAAGAAATAATCTCGTTATACACATTGATAAACTAACACATTTAATTCAACATTAAAACATGGAACTTATTTCCATCCATTGTCACCACATTTACTGGGCGCATGCCAGTTAGTGTGACCATTGAAATATATGCGCTTAAGCGCAGTGGCATTTTTCAAAAGTTAATTTCAAAAGTTCTCAATTAATTATTTTGTACAGCTTCTACAAAAAAAAAGTTCTGAAAATAGGAATTGATTTAAATTATACTCAGATATTTTGTATAAAGTAGTTATAATTTTTCTAATATGATAATAAGTTTATAGATTCTTACTTACAGAACTGCAAGATACGGCAATGAATCGTTTCCTAATGTTTAAGACATTTAGATTTTAGTGTAAAAGCTAGTTTCCAGAACACACAAAGTTTGAAATAACTTCCGAATTAGGTTTTGTTGCTGTGTACTAGAAATTGCATCACTTGATTATTAATGTGGCAATATTATAAGAAAAAAAATATGTTATCAAGATAGTTGATTATCAACTCGCTGAGTAAGAGTTGCAACCTAAGCAGTGTTTGCACTTGGCTGGTTCTTCGTTCCGAAGATATTCCTGACATTGGAAATTTGTCGAGTTATTGGCTTGGAGGAAGACACACTGTTCAGAAAATGCTTTCCCGATCAGAAAATCTTACTGCCATATTTGATTACAATTTATTTATTTTGTTATTTGTCAACTGTAATAAAGAAGCTGGGAATTTCGTGAATACATCAAGCAGAATGTTATATATAGTTTACAGCACACTGTCCCCTGCGCGCCTGGGTAGCAACTTTTTTCAGATAAAGATTGCTTGCATTGCGGATATGCAAGATGAGGCCGAACTAGGGGAACAACTTTAGGAAGTAATTATTGAAAAGGAAACAAACAAAAACAAATATCACCATATTTCCAGAAAAACTGTAAAATGTACAGCAACATTCCAACTATAATAGTGGTACAGTACAGAACTAAGTGCAAATATAAATGTTACAAGACATCAAGATGCATGTCGTGGACACCCGTGCCATCAAGGGACCTTTTTTTCACCCAAACGCCGGAAGACAACTGCAAAAGTCTTATGGGTCGGATGCTGTCTGTGAGGGCACCTCACCTGGAACACCCGTGTGGCCTCTCCAACATTTCCATTCGAGTCACCATAAGTGAAGATCATCTCAGCCTGTTCCTGGTATAAATAACAGACCATTTCAAAGGCACTACACGTCTCACGTCCACTAACTAACCTAGCTGTGCGTGATAAGGGTGGTTTCCCATGGGACTACCAGTGGTGACATCTCCGTACTGACGATTCCGCCCTTCCTGAATTGTTTCTCACCTTTCCTTCCTCCCTTTTTGGTTATGCTTTGCAACCCATGCCCAGTTGCTCTAATTACAGTGTATGTGTACAATTTACCGTATTTCTTTACATTTCCGGACCTAAGTTGATAGGGATTTTTTGGTTCGTTCCTTTTTGAGGAATGACCCCCTGGCGTTTGTCCCCGTTGTCCGGCCTCGTCCTGTTATGTTGCTAATTAGACGTTAAAGCTGTAACCGAAACCATGACACCAACTCCGAATAAATAATGGTGAAAGTAGGAGGTTGCAAAAAAATCTGAGTTATGCTGGCCGCAACTGAATACACAAACCACCTGTAGCTACAGCTTCCCCGCTGAAAAAAAGTCGAAAGCATATACGACTCTTGATTCCTAAGGGATACATGCCCCTTTAAATTCGTAGGTCATTCATTAGTTTTCTCCACATTTTGATTGTAATATTAAATATTGTGAACTGATTAACAGAATAATTTGTGACTTAACGCAGATATACAACCTGTGAAAAAAAATTACCATTGTTTATAAGTTATTTCAGGAAAGCATTTGGGGTTGCGGGCATTTTTACAATAAATTTAATAAAACCGAAAATTAGCTGTTTTTTAAGAAGAGTCATTATTAAGCATGACATAATATACGGATGAAATCTTCGTGTGTTATTTCCCTTAACTCGGCCGTTTTTGAGGAATTGTTTCTTAACTTATTGGAGGAATTGTGTAACGCCTTAAGGTGGGCAACGCTAATTTTACCAACGCCAATAGGATGTCTTAAAAATCAGTTACTTCCCCGCGTGGCGAAATTTAGAAAGCAAATAACGCAGAAATTTAATTCTAGATATTTTAATGAAACAATTTGGTTATAGGAATAGAGTTTTATAGTAGACACAGTTCTTCAATCATCAACTCATTATTAGCAGCAAGAAAATATCGCAAATTCATTTTAATACAAGCTAAACTTTAAAACTATGTCACTGTTTCTTTCAACTCTACCGCACTTTACAAACCACCCTGAGAACTCTTAAGTCTAACAAAGCTACAGTTAACAAGGACAGAAGCTCGTGACAAAAACTGGCCACTAACTGGAGCAGAAATCAGTTAACAAATAGGTTATGCTCGTTTTTACACGGAAACGATGGAGTCTAGCCTGCAGGTTACTGAAATAGCGAAATTTCACTCTCCTTGCACATTATCTAGTGAACTCAGTGATAATCTCAAATCTGAAAAACGGGTGCTGCTTATACATGCATACACACATTACTCATGCACTTACGCACATACCTACATATGTACATGCCTTACATACGTGCGTACATACGTACATGCATACATGCCTACATAAATACGTACATATGTGCATTCGTACATACCTGCATTCGTACATACGTACATGCGTACATACGTACACCCATACATATGTACATACGTACCCCTCATGGTCCTTATAACCTTCTAGGTTTTCGTGACGAACATGCAGCCACTTGTCTTAATTATTAAGTTACAGACTGTATAATGTCGACAATGCGTGCAGGGATAAACGCTGTTTACATTTAATAATAATTTCTTGTAATATTATTGTATTTACACTATTTTTAATTCGTTTCGACTTATTGCCGTCACCTCTGCTACTGTGCCAAGTCGGTGGGCTAATCGAGTGAAGCATATAAGCACAATAATCGTAAACTTACACATAAAATTGCACGGACGTCATTAGTTACCCAGAATCCGAAACCAAAGTCTCATTTTACGAAGGTGGCACCTTTATAAACTCGGCCACGTAGGTTACAATTGTAACTATAGAAAGGTATGCGTGAAACACCGGGAGTGAAGCGAAGACTATCATTAAATGTGATTGGCTGGCGGCTCCAGTCATTCAAGCACTTATTACTGATGCTCCGCTGTTATTAATAAGATTTTCAGTTTATTTGACGGCATTTCAGAACAAATTCTGAATCATATCTTGGGTTATAAGACCACCCAGGTCCACACTGAAAAACAATTTTGTGGTGACCAAAAAAATTTTGTTGGTGACCACTAAATTATTTGGTTAATATACACATGACATAATATTTTGTGGTGCCAACAAAATTTATTTGTCATTCCAGTATTTAATGGAAACTACAAAATTACGTTTGTGGTCACCAATAAATTCAGTGTGTTTGTAGGCAATAATGTGTTCATTAGTCGTAGCGAAAATGTTACGATACTGATTAGTGAGGTTCGCGAAGGTATTCACGTGATGTGGGCTTTTGTAGTTAGGTATGCTCTAACAACATTTAAATACCAAATTCAAAGTCGGCATGAGTGGAATGCGAACCTTGAACCTCTCAAGACCGAGTTCAGCATGTTACAATTACGCTACCTTGCTCGACATTAAAGAGTTGTCTTCAGCACGTATATAAAGTTCGTAGCATGATACGAAAAACCGAACACAGAAAAATATGGCGTCGTGGCCAGACAGAAGGTGGCCACTTCGAATATGTCAGAGCGCATGTGAAGAATATAACGGCCGTAGTTTTACAGTCGTAGCAAAATATTTTACTGTTGATAAAATGAATGCTGTTGCTACCGGCAGCCAATAAACATTTTTTCATTAAACAAATATGTTAGTCAGCACTAAATAGCTTCTTTTTTTTTACTGTCAACAAAGTTTTACCTTGGAAAGCATCAACCAAACCGTTTTTGTAGCAACTAACAAATCTTTTTTTTTCTTCTTTGCAAAGTTCTTTTTAAAACATTGTGTTTACTTTTTCAAAAATGTAATAAATGCGTTATCTTATTTTGGCAAAAATCTCTGCTTTTATAACGTGATGTCTAAAGAGCTGTAATAATTAATATAGTTATTATGTATAACAAAATACTGTTAACACAAAACAATCAAAATAACAATGATGATTACGTGAAATGTGGATAAAAATATGAGCAATCATCCGCTGCATATTTTAACAATCTAAAAATAAATCTTTAAAATAGCTTATTCACCTCTAAAAAACCCCGAGAAAAATTAATTTTTAAATGTGTGTTTGATACCGTAATGCTTTGTTAAAGAAGATTGTTACTCTATAAAAAAATAACAAAGCAAAATAAAATATTATATAAGCTATACGGATAATACAATAAAGTACATAGTTGATCGCTCTAAATATGAGTTAAAAATATCGATTATATACGTAAAGTCCTATTCACATTGAAGTTAACATGGATTTCATTATGTTACTTTTACGTTAACTCTGTGTCAATTTTTTTTATAAAATGATAGGTGATGTGTTCACATTGGAATTAAGAGAGGCTCTTATTTGATCAGTTGTAATTCAGTAATAAAAAATATACTTTACCTGGGATCTGAAGAAAACTAGTGTATACATATGTATATTTGTAATTAAACGTACTTAAGAGCAGTTTTTATTATATTTAAAACTATTTAATCTATATGTCAATACTTACCTTTATTCTCGCATAAAGCGACGCCAATATTTCAATTAATTCCAGAGTTTTTCAAATCATTAAATTACTTATCATTCAAATACATACAAACACAACCTTTAAATTCCATTTTTGTTACAATCGTGGCATAATACGCAATCCAGCCGGAAGTTGGTAGAAATAAAAATTAATACGGGAAACAAAAGAAAATAACATACTCTTGAAACTGATTGGCCAGAACTACATTAACTTTACGTTGTGTCGAAGTTGAGTCAACTTCTCGCGTGGAATTTTTAACTTTTCTTTGCTCTTAAGTCAATGTGAATACACTACTGTGCGATCCATATCAATATTCTATTCGCGGTTTCTTCAAACTTTTCGAATCAAACCTATGAAAAATAACGTCATGTATTACGTGCTTGATTGTTTCTTAAATAAGTCGTTTATTACAATCGTTTTGTACTTCTGTTAACACAAAATTGTTGCATTATCATTTAAAATAAAATGTTACTTCAGTTTTATCTATAAATTGTAATATTTCATTTATAATTAAAATTGATAAAAACAGATAAATATGGGTGTGTTGGTAATGCCAAGTGAAAAATAGTTCTCATGGAAAAGATTATTAAACTTAACGAACGCACGAATGCAGTGCGTGGTCTCATTGGTGAAATTTTGTAGACTTCATTTTGTGGCTTTAGAAAAGAGAAAAGTTCGAAATAACAGTGAATTGGCCATAAACATAACGACAACGCAGACAAATTAACGTAACGAGCTCCATATTAAATTCAGTGTGAATCGCCCTTACGTGTGCTCCCAAAGGGTACCTGAGTTTTGGCATACTGAGCTAGTAGAGACTTATCCCCTAAAACAGGATTTATGGGATGAAAAAGTAGCAACGGAAGGCATCACCGGCTATCTGAGTTGACACAGCTCCTTCCATTCTTCTCCGGAGTGGATCTCGCGCCTTTCACGACATGACGGAACGGTTCCGAGTATTGACACTGAGCAGAAATTCGCGGGAACAGCTCCCGCGGCGTTTGCTTTTCTGCAAGAAGAACGTACGAGTTTTCTTGGAACTTGCTTGGAGACGTAAACGTTTCGCGGTAAAAATAAATAAAAATTGGCGGTAAACAAGGTGAACGTCCGGAGACTATATTTAACCCATTCCGTCTCCGTACGCATGATCGAGGACATATTACACATGAAGGATGTTCATGGTCGGCACTGTGCACAACAAATAGCAAGTAGCCTGTGTGTTGAGCGTCTTCCTTGTAATAAATCTGATTTGTCCAAGTTTCTGCAGGTCTTTGTTTGTGAATGGTTAATGTCGACAACGATGTGCACGCAGTACGTTTTACACTGGTTGCGAGAAACAAGCTCCACACAAGAGCAGCGCATCAAAATATTAAACGACTGCAACACTTGAGCTCTTGAACGAATTTGGGACTAAACGTGTTCATCTCCTGCCAACTCACTGCAACTTGTTATTAATGATTCACGATAAATTATATACTTCGGAAATTAGTATATTTTTACGTACATTTTAACTGGATTAAAAATGTTAACAGCGAACCATAAATTCAGGTTTGCGTGTTTAAACCTGATTAGATTTATGACCACTAAAATTGCGTTTTAAAAAATTGCATTTATTTTATGCACCCGATAGAAAGTGTAATATCAGTATATTAATGTTTCTTATTACTTCGCAGTATCACTTACTCGACGCCTGATTTACTAGTCGTTTGGGCCATTACAATGTTACTGTAATGTTAGACCTGTTCATCAAAGCAGACAATATTGGGTTTTCAACACTTTTTTTCCTTCAAATTTTACAATTTTATTTTGTGCACTTTTCTACGTAGTTTGCAGAAGTTTAGTTACACACTGACGAAATATTTTGGAAGATTACTCTTCCGAATCTATTCGAGTCAGGGCTTCCCACTTTTGGGAAGCGTGACACATAATACTGCTGTGAGTTCTGTACCCCCTTATAGAGCATGTGTTTTTGCTCTGGCTTAGTAGCGTAACGTGTTATAAGTTTATTAACCACCACTGAAACAACTAAAAATTGTATTGTCCGTAACTGCAAAAATTGCAACGCTAACACCGATTTACATATTCACAGTGGTGTTGACAGCGAAATAAATAACGAAGTTATATGTCTTTAAAACTGGTTTTCTTTCCTTCAGTATACATTTAGTTAAAAAAAAACTATATAATTTATTTTTCCAACAAAATTACGGGGCAACATATCTGTCGCTATACCCATGCTAATGTTAATTTTTACACATTGCAAAAGGATACACAAAAGTCAGGAAGAAGACAATTAAGGTTCAAATAATCATAAACACGTATATGTAGCTACACAAATCCAAATTCCATTCCAACTTCTTCACGACTGCCGTGAACTTCTTCATCACTGCCGTGAACTTCTTCACCACTGCCGTGTAGAAGGCATGAAACAGCATACCGATTGAGCACAGAAATATTGAAAGTTCCAGTAGATTTAGGAAAACAACAAAAAAGTACTGCTCTAGTCATCGCAGTGTATGAGGGGATGAGGTTGACATTTCGCGATGTTATGTGTATGCATGTGTGCATGTGAGTGAGTGTGTCACTGAATGAGTGAGAGACTAGTTTAATCGTATCCTTGGTTTGTTTAGTACTAAGTTATATACTTATAAGTTTTAAACGTATGTGTAATGTCTATGTATTAATGTCTAGCAATTAAAGGGGAATTTGTAATGGGGTTCAGTGTAATAGAAGGGGACTTTGCCTTAACCGCGCCTTTAAGCCGTTAACAAATACATATGTCGACAGTCATTAGAACTTCTTGCTATAACTAACGTAGTAATACCTAACGTATAAATTTATTTTTCCGTCAGATTTCACACCCTAAAAGAGATTTTCTGTAAGAGCCAAGGGACAGTTTACTTCCTTCAGTTGGCTGAATTACCGCATTTATTATTTCCCTCATATTACTGTTTCTGCAAACATGGCAGTGAATTTAATTCCCAGCCATGGGTCTTTTTTTTTCGTGTTATAAAATTTCAGAGCAAACAGAAACAGCACATAAACGGAAATATGCCACACTAAGAGTCAAGCGAATGCACACATTTGTGGACAGGGATGTACGTTTATGAAAGTGAATTTGACGTGTTCACTGACAGGAATGGATTGTGACAGTTACGTATATGTTTTGTGCGAGGATGTCAAAATACCGTGAACTCGTTCCGCGAATGTGTGTGAGTAGCGGTTGTTGCTGTTTTTACGCGGAAACGTAGCGAGTTCCAATATAGAGGCAATGAAACAGTTACCGTACCAGTGAATTACGCTTGTTTGTGACAGTAATACAGTATCAGTTCAGTGACCCGTAGTAACTAGTCTACATTATTTTCGGCAATATTAATTTTAACATAAAATTGAATAACACGCAATAAGTAAACGGCTGTATCTATTCAGGGCTCTCAATAATTCTCAGTCAACATAGGACCCGATTTATCGCTGTTTTTTGCAGAGTACGTAACTCCAACCGCACACGCCAACAAAATGGCGTCCCTGGGCAGAAACACGTCGGAACGCCGTTCTCCAATCAGCGTCTGGTAACTTACTTTTCAGCCGACAGCCTAGCCAAAAGAGTGCATTTCGCAGCAAGTAGTTGCCAATCAGAAACGAGGTTCGTTCCCATATCCTCACTCAGCGAATCGCAGAATGGGTACGCCCCCATCAAAGGAACCATAGGCTGTTCACGGTAAGCTGTGTACGTTTGAAAGCCCTTCCTAAGATCTACTTGTATGCACATTGTGTGTCCTTCTACCGTACGTAAAATTAACATTGCCGTGGGTCCGATCACTTTATTCATCCACCAGTCAAGTGAAACTGTGAGATTATTATATGAGTAAATGTTTCACAAATTTTCTAATTTTCGCACTTAAATGCATAAAAAACAGAAAGTAAAATAAATAATGTCGGCATTCGCAAAGGTTTACTTACCCTATTTTTCAATGTTAATGCATGGAGCTTCATTCTCACTGTCGTTACCAACTTTACTAATCGCATCTTTTAGACTTTGTGTCGTTAATACACAGTTTATGAAAGTAAAACGGTGAAATTTCTCAAAGGTTGATTTAAAAAACGCTCAACTAACTGTTAACAGCTTATACAAGGCTTTGGAAAAAAACATGTCGAAATTCAAACCCCAGGATCTATGGACCAATATAAAAAAAATCTTAGTAGCAAAATGTTTATAAAATTCATTATTTAGTATTTTTTAATTTAATTTGAAGTTAGGCATAACAACGCTGGGGGCCCACAGCTACACGTACCTGCGTGCACAACAAGTTGCATATCACGGTGGCGAACAGAGGCATTAGCTACGATGGAAACGTATCGCCTACGTGATATGCAACTTGTGCACGCCGTTACGTATAGATGTGGATTCCCGGCGTTGTTGGGTGAATTTTCCTTGCTGCTACTATTTTTTGCTTTTATAGGTTCACAGATGGTGTGGTTTGAATTTCCACGCGTTATTCAAAAACATATTGTATAGTCTAAACCCAATATCTCACATTTTTTAAATCAAACATTTGAAAATCACCTCCTGTAGGCCTATGACGTGTTTGGATATATCGTGTATCACGTAGGTTTAACTAACCTTTTATTTATATTTAATCTTTAATTTATAATGTTTTCATATATAATTAATATGAGAAAATAAGTTTGTTGGAAATGCCTATTAAGAAATAGTTATCATGCAAAATATTATTAAACTGAGTGTGCACAAATGCAGTGCATTTTCGCTTTGGTGTAATTGTTTGGACTTAGTTGAGCTTCGTTCGCATGAGGCTGAGGAATAGCCTGAAAGTAGAACTTTAACAGAGCTTAATAAAAGATGGAAGTAACGAGGTTACGATGTGTCGGTGTTCAGCAGAGCTGAGTTGCGGGATGTATTCAGTTGTTCAGTTGGCGGCGACCCAGCCGCGCAGCCACANTGCGGAATGTCGACGAAGGTGAGCGCGGCATGTTGCTCCGGTGTGGCTGCGGTGATTTGTCGCTCCGCGGTTATGATGACGGACGCCATTCGCGCGCTGGCACGCGCCGGCGGGTAATGCGTGACGACGATCGCGCGGAATGTGCAGCACCGGCTCCGCTCTGCCACTAGACGTGGTCGTTGCCGGGCTCCGCGTGTCTGCAGCCATGCACTGCGTTCGAGTCCTCGGCGCGCGCCAGCTCTAAGGCAGGATCTTGTTCACCTACCTCATGCCTCTTCGCCACTGTGCGCAAGACGCCCAACTCGAGTGTAGTCTTTCCTTGTCCGATTCGCCTGAACGTGACTTTAATCGGCGACCCTATATTTTTGTGGCACACTAATATAGATAAGTGTATGCTGCGTGTATATAGTTCGTTCGCGGTTTCTTAACACGTTATTAATCAAACCTTTGAAAAAATACCCCATGCAAGACGCGTTTGGTTGTTTCTAAAATAGTGTATGAATTATAAGCCTTTTATACTCCTGTTTAAATAAATGTACATTATTTTTTGTTAAATTGAACTTTTACTTACATTTTGTCTATAGATTATCATGATGAATTTATTATTATTAATAAAAAATGAGGGGGGGGGTAGGTGTGTTAGTAATGCTTAGTAAGAAATGGTTTCTACGGAAAAATTTTATTACAGTGAGTGCTCACGAATGTGGTGTGTTGTCCCTTTGGCATAATTTTCTAGACTCGGTTAAGGTTTGTTTGCATGAGGTGGAGGAATATCCTGGAAGTATAACTTTAGCAGGGCATCAAAAAAGTCGGAAGTATCCGTTAATGGCCTATAACGACCAGTCCAAGGTTACTGTATTGAAAATTCAGCACTTAAAAGTAATTATGAAAACACCCGTTTTAAGAATTTCCATGCCAAAAATTAATTTTAAATCTTTGCAATTTAAATGTAAACTGAAAACTTGTCCTTTGCACGAAACATTTCGTATTTAGTCATCAATTAAATATATACAACGAGGGACTTTATTGCACGAGATGAAGGCCCGCATACAACTGTGCTGTTCTACTTTTTTCTTACCTCTTAAGTAAACTGCAATGGGAAGCTCAAAAAATTCAATTAATTGTTACCATCTCCACGATTTTCTTTAAATACACTTAATAGGATAACAAGAAATTACTAATATAACTAATGAACCTANTCTTTAAATACACTTAATAGGATAACAAGAAATTACTAATATAACTAATGAACCTACTTTCCGCTACATGGGTACAAACAATTTTCAATGAATTTCTTAAAAGGTCTGATGATAGGTGGGTCTTGAAGTCACGGTGACAGCGATATCATTCGACATGTAAACAAAAAATATGCAATAGTAGTGAGACAATTNTTTTTTCTTACCTCTTAAGTAAACTGCAATGGGAAGCTCAAAAAATTCAATTAATTGTTACCATCTCCACGATTTTTTTTAAATACACTTAATAGGATAACAAGAAATTACTAATATAACTAATGAACCTACTTTCCGCTACAAGGGTACAAACAATTTTCAATGAATTTATTAAAAGTTCTGATGATAGGTGGGTCTTGAAGTCACGGTGACAGCGATATCATTCGACATGTAAACAAAAAATATGCAATAGTAGTGAGACAATTACAAATACACCATTACCTGGGACTCGAACCGAGGAAACCACGTATTATAAGCTATCGTGTAATCAACTGTATTAAGGAGGTGGGAGGGCCACCGTGTTGTAGTGGTTAGACTACTTACCTCCAACCTAGGCTAACAAGGTTAGATTCCCGTCAGGGCAGTTCCCAGATTATTGCATATGGGAACTGTGACGGGTTGTCATATTTCCTCAAAAAAAGTTTCAACCATTAAGAAGGATCGCCAAAATTACCATACCTGGTGATGAAATAGGGACCTCATCGGAGCAGCAAGGGTCGCATCTAGCTGGAGAGCGGATCGGTCAAGAACTGTTACGAGCGGATGGCATGTGGTGTGGCGATCGCTCCCTTCTCATACCCCTCCTACGCCCGCTCCAGCAAACGACTTTTCGGGCACCGAGCACGGCTGCGGTTTGAACTGACCAATAAGAAGAGATCGAAGGAACAAGTGCTTCTAGTATCCAGGAATTTTGTTTAATATGATATTTTAGATGCTTATGGAAGAGAGAGAATCTGGAATTGGGGACGGACATTTAGCGGGACTTTTCCTCCATTTTAAATAGCTATGGGGGAGAAAACTCAAACTATATGTACCTTTATACTTGTGTGTTTTAACGGTTTTTAGTGGGGATTTCAGAGAATTGTTAAAACAAATGTTAAAGATTTTCTTTCGGAATTTATACAAGTTGTGTGTGATAACCTTGATTGTTATAGGTACCAGTTTTTGTAGAATCACTGAATTATTTAAAGATTTAAAAAAAACTAATTTTTTGGTGTTCTCCTTTATACACCACACTATCTTAGGGTTTGTTCACCGCCTCCTGCTTGAAGTACAAATTAAAAAGGTTCAGTTTTTTAAAAACAAAACCTGAAATTTTTTTTCAAAACAACGCCTGTATCATGCTTTGGAGGCTATCCGTTGCAGAACAATGCCACTGGACTTCGGGTATTCTCGGAGNGGCTGCGGTTTGAACTGACCAATAAGAAGAGATCGAAGGAACAAGTGCTTCTAGTATCCAGGAATTTTGTTTAATAGGATATTTTAGATGCTTATGGAAGAGAGAGAATCTGGAATTGGGGACAGACATTTAGCGGGACTTTTCCTCCATTTTAAATAGCTATGGGGGAGAAAACTCAAACTATATGTACCTTTATACTTGCGTGTTTTAACGGTTTTTAGTGGGGATTTCAGAGAATTGTTAAAACAAATGTTAAAGATTTTCTTTCGGAATTTATACAAGTTGTGTGTGATAACCTTGATTGTTATAGGTACCACTTTTTGTAGAATCACTGAATTATTTAAAGATTTTAAAAAAACTATTTTTTTGGTGTTCTCCTTTATACACCAAACTATCTTAGGGTTTGTTCACCGCCTCCTGCTTGAAGTACAAATTAAAAAGGTTCAGTTTTTAAAAAACAAAACCTGAAATTTTTTTTCAAAACAACGCCTGTATCATGCTTTGGAGGCTATCCGTTGCAGAACAATGCCACTGGACTTCGGGTATTCTCGGAGATCTCTCGTTTCCCCCATCCTTCACTTCCGGCTAACTCCGTACTCACCTCGCTTCACCCTAATCGGCTTTCAGGACCTCGATGTTAAGAGTCGCCCAAATCACTCACTCACGGAGGTAGGATTAGGAGCATTTACTCCGGATGTACTCATGCTAATGTTTTGGATGATAAAATTTACTATCATTGTATTCACAGTGGCGTAATTTTGAAAATAAGTGTCACGGCTACTTAAAACACACGGGGCCTATCGTAATACTACTTGTGTGAAGAATTAGGTGGAAATCGGTTGATAGGTTTCCGAGATAGGGCATCAATATTTATTTTCTTATTATCTTATTTGGTGCTGTCTTTAAAAATTGCCTAAAGAGAGGTTCTGTATACGACGATTTTAATAGATACTGTCAGCATACTAGGTTAGGTTTAATTTAATTGTTTAATAGACATGACAATATAATATACAATATTCATATGGCCATTTAATTACACTGGAGAGTAAAAAAAAAACANTTAGGTTTAATTTAATTGTTTAATAGACATGACAATATAATATACAATATTCATATGGCCATTTAATTACACTGGAGTGTAAAAAAAACCNTACTTAAAACACACGGGGCCTATCGTAATACTACTTGTGTGAAGAATTAGGTGGAAATCGGTTGATAGGTTTCCGAGATAGGGCATCAATATTTATTTTCTTATTATCTTATTTGGTGCTGTCTTTAAAAATTGCCTAAAGAGAGGTTCTGTATACGACGCTTTTAATAGATACTGTCAGCATACAAGGTTAGGTTTAATTTAATTGTTTAATAGACATGACAATATAATATACAATATTCATATGGCCATTTAATTACACTGGAGAGTGTAAAAAAAACAGGTATAGGCGTGCGTATGCAAATAACAGAGGTATGGAACCAACCAGAGTAACGCGATGCGGTCGACAGCGCCTATATAAGACAACAAGCGTCTGAAAAAGATGCCAGATCGGTTACTGCTGCTACAATGGCAGGTTATCAAGATTTAAGTGAGTTGGACGTTGTTTTATAGTCGGCGCACGAGAGATGGGAAATAGCATCTCCGATGTAGCGATAACATTTGCATGTTCGCGGACGACCATTTCACGCGTGTACCGTGAATATCGGGAATCCGGTAAAACATCACATCTTCGACATCACTGCTGCCGGAAAAATATCATGAAAANGTGTACCGTGAATATCGGGAATCCGGTAAAACATCACATCTTCGACATCACTGCTGCCGGAAAAATATCATGAAAATACGGGACAAACGACGACTGACGAGAATCATTAAACGTGACAGACGTGCAACCCTTTCTCAAATTGGCGCAGATTGGATTTGTGGACTGCCCTGCTGTATTCATGGTGTGAATTGCCTCCTGCATACCTTCAGACATTAGTCTAGTCCATGCCACGTCGTCTTGAGGCACTTCTGCGTGCTCGTGGGGTTTTAGGGGGGTGGGGCGGTGCTAAGAGATATTAAGGAGGTGTACCTGTTTTTTTGGCTGTTCAGTGTACATGCATGCCAATTTTTGTGACATTCCGTTTACGCGTTCAAAAGGTTTTTTTTAAGGATGTGAGGGGTGTTTACCGACACACACGTACACACACAAAAAGGGAAATGATCTCGTAAGTCTTTATACCCTTCAGTTATTAGGTTAACAANACCGACACACACGTACACACACAAAAAGGGAAATGATCTCGTAAGTCTTTATACCCTTCAGTTATTAGGTTAACAAAACTTACGGGCTTAGATAATTTACGAATATACAGAAAATATATCCGGACAACTCGTACTGAAAACATAATCCAGAGCTGTAGTTGTATAGTTGTCATTTTAAAAATATCCAATATTTATGAGTGGCCTCTGCTTACAAAGAGCATTTTTAGTAGAAGTAGAGTGACTGCCAATGAAGCGCTGCGCCCAACTTTACAATATGCCGAGTCAGTTAGAAAGTAGTACAGGAACTACTAAAATTTCAGGAAAGTATTGTTTAAGTTGAATATGAAACAATAATATACTGGTAATATTGAGAAAAACGTAGCTAAAATTTACTTATAATGATTTTTTTTTAGAAATTTTAATAATTAAAGCTTATTTGTAATGGAAATTCTAAGTGCATTTCCATTCTGGATGCTTAATAAATCACAGTTTGCAAAAGAAAACGCATAAAACAATTAGTAATAGAGGGTACACAATTTTCGATTTATGGAATCAAGCACATCCATTTCAATTATGAATATTACATTTAACTTTCATGGCTGAAATTGATTATTTATCAATTAATTTCCGCCACCGAATGGTAGTTTCCATTCCCTAATTTCGTTTCTTATGTGTGTTTATTTAATGGGAAAGTGGGACAACGCGGGTTAGTTTTCAATCATTTTTAAATATGAAAGGTTCTGTATATAGTATTTAGCATAGCATAGTGACATGCAGCACACCTTCGTGTTTATTAATACACCACAAAATGATATGGTTTCTACATGAGGCGAGTCGACGAGAGAAAGATTGCAAATCAGTTTAGGGCCTTGCCCGTAAAAGTGACCAGACATTTCTACNCATGAGGCGAGTCGACGAGAGAAAGATTGCAAATCAGTTTAGGGCCTTGCCCGTAAAAGTGACCAGACATTTCTACGCACGTTGTTACGAATTAGCTTTTAAGCCATTCATACGTGAAAGTGTCTTATGGGCGTAGCTCAATAATGAGTCATGATTAGGTAGAGCACAATAGTATTAGATGAGGTTTATTGAACATAAGGATTATACAATAACTATTTACATGACTATTGATCGGGGGAGCTTTAAATGGTATACCAAGATGCGAATTAATTCTGTTAAGATTTATTACATTACACCATTATAATTACAGCCTAATTGGAAAGTCCCCACCTTTTNACCGACACACACGTACACACACAAAAAGGGAAATGATCTCGTAAGTCTTTATACCCTTCAGTTATTAGGTTAACAATACTTACGGGCTTAGATAATTTACGAATATACAGAAAATATATCCGGACAACTCGTACTGTAAACAGNAAAACATAATCCAGAGCTGTAGTTGTATAGTTGTCATTTTAAAAATATCCAATATTTATGAGTGGCCTCTGCTTACAAAGAGCATTTTTAGTAGAAGTAGAGTGACTGCCAATGAAGCGCTGCGCCCAACTTTACAATATGCCGAGTCAGTTAGAAAGTAGTACAGGAACTACTAAAATTTCAGGAAAGTATTGTTTAAGTTGAATATGAAACAATAATATACTGGTAATATTGAGAAAAACGTAGCTAAAATTTACTTATAATGATTTTTTTTTAGAAATTTTAATAATTAAAGCTTATTTGTAATGGAAATTCTACGTGTATTTCCATTCTGTATGCTTAATAAATCACAGTTTGCAAAAGAAAACGCATAAAACAATTAGTAATAGAGGGTACACAATTTTCGATTTATGGAATCAAGCACATCCATTTCAATTATGAATATTACATTTAACTTTCATGGCTGAAATTGATTATTTATCAATTAATTTCCGCCACCGAATGGTAGTTTCCATTCCCTAATTTCGTTTCTTATGTGTGTTTATTTAATGGGAAAGTGGGATAACGCGCGTTAGTTTTCAATCATTTTTAAATATGAAAGGTTCTGTATATAGTATTTAGCATAGCATAGTGACATGCAGCACACCTTCGTGTTTATTAATACACCACAAAATGATATGGTTTCTACACTGGAAGACATATGAGGCGAGTCGACGAGAGAAAGATTGCAAATCAGTTTAGGGCCTTGCCCGTAAAAGTGACCAGACATTTCTACGCACGTTGTTACGAANCGTTAGTTTTCAATCATTTTTAAATATGAAAGGTTCTGTATATAGTATTTAGCATAGCATAGTGACATGCAGCACACCTTCGTGTTTATTAATACACCACAAAATGATATGGTTTCTACATGAGGCGAGTCGACGAGAGAAAGATTGCAAATCAGTTTAGGGCCTTGCCCGTAAAAGTGACCAGACATTTCTACGCACGTTGTTACGAATTAGCTTTTAAGCCATTCATACGTGAAAGTGTCTTATGGGCGTAGCTCAATAATGAGTCATGATTAGGTAGAGCACAATAGTATTAGATGAGGTTTATTGAACATAAGGATTATACAATAACTATTTACATGACTATTGATCGGGGGAGCTTTAAATGGTATACCAAGATGCGAATTAATTCTGTTAAGATTTATTACATTACACCATTATAATTACAGCCTAATTGGAAAGTCCCCACCTTTTCCATGCTACCGCGGAGGCTAATTCTAGGACACACCCATCNTTATACAATAACTATTTACATGACTATTGATCGGGGGAGCTTTAAATGGTATACCAAGATGCGAATTAATTCTGTTAAGATTTATTACATTACACCATTATAATTACAGCCTAATTGGAAAGTCCCCACCTTTTTCATGCACCGGAGGCTAATTATAGGACACACCCATTTTCTGTGGTCTTCTATATGGTCGGGTCGACGATAAAAGACGCCGCTCCCAGTGTTACGCTGGCCTATATCGGTTGCATTGTTTAATATTTTCGGCTCCGTTTACTGGCTGGTGGAGGGGTTTTCTGCAACTGTCTTTGCATGGTGTTGTTGCAATCACGCTCGTGTCCTGGTTTAATGTTTGAAGGTGTGATCAGGCAGGCCGTTCAGCTAAGGCCTGATCCCATCAGAACATCGTGCCTATGTCACCTATAACACTCCCACGCTCCTAGGCCTTGGAAAAGCAAAACACCTCCAGACAGACGACACCCTTAATCACAGAGTAAATATGTGTACAGAGATGAATAGAATGAAAACGGGGAGGTTGGCGCAAGGTCGTGGGGGCGCAGAGCGTCGGAGCTGTTCATGCTTTGTCTTTCCGGTCGCCCGGCAGCCATCTTGTATGCAGTGTCCGATGTTGGTGACCTTGTCCTTTGAACTTAACTTGGTGACCTTTGACATTTAAAACCACAAAAATCCCACAAATTAAAAATAATATATAAAAAAATTGTTATTAAAAACTCTTAAAACCTTTATTAAAATTATTCAATAATTCCTAAAAATTATTAAAAAATAAAATATCTAATGTAATGGCATATACGGGACTATGGAAATGAGCCGAAGCGCCAACCAGTCCCTTTATTAATACGTCACCCAACTGCCATGTTGGATTTCGGAAACTTTTGCCTGGTGACCTTAGACTCTGATTCATTGACATTGAACGACCTTCAACTCCTAAAATCCCAAATATTCCTAAAATATCCACAAATTATTATTAAAACTCTCAAGTATTTACAAAATATTTATAGAAAACTTTTAAAAAATTATTAAAAATTTATAAAATCAAAATTTTGAATGTTTGTGTTTAGAGGGGACTAGGGAAAGGAGCCCAGGCGCCAACTGGTCACCACGTTATTACGTCACCCAACCACCGTATTTTAGTTAGGTGAACTTTACCTTTAATCCAGTGACCTTTGACCTTGAAAATCCAAAAAAAAATCAATAAAATCACAAACAATTCCCAAAAATTTATAAAAATTTATTAAAAAATTTTCTTTAAAATATTTAAAAACTTGGTATTTAAATAAATTATTAAAATGTATTATTAAAATGTGTTACCAAAAATTATTTTTAAAATAGAAAAAAATTATTATTAAATAAGTATTTTAAAAAACTTATATTTACAAAAGTCCCCTCAGCACCACATCCAGAAGACGACTGATCCCCCTCCAATAAATCACATTGCATTCACATCCCCTCACATACCCCCTTATCGTTGCTTATTCTGTCCAATGCACTCGACTTGCCATCTCGTTTTTTCTTATGCTACTTGTTTACATTTTCATCACCTAGGTGGTGCTGCTACAAAATTACATATTTACCTTCCAGGTAGTGCTAATTTCTCGATTTAACCGTCAGGCGAGCTGTCGTTCTCTCTCACCTATGTTCGGAAGGCCATCTTGGATTCCAATTTTACTTAGCCACGGTTTTTCATGCTCAGTCTTTCCATGCCAACAATTTTTGATTTCATTCATGCTTTTTTATTCCTTGTCAGTCATCTTAGATTTCATTACTACCACCATAACATCATCACCTTGTTACTAATGCTATATCATTTCATGCCAGCTATCTAGGACTTTATTTGTCTAAGCCACAAGGTGACAGCCATATTTGTTTATGTTTATAACGTATTGGTGGTGCTTTCATCACCCTCCATATTGCATTCTATTTTCAATGCCTATTTTTAAATTTATTTTTATGAATATTTTATAATTTTGTATACATTTTTATAATGTTTTGGATGCTTTAGGAATATTTCGGATTTTTGGAGTTCAAGGTCATTCAATGTCAACGGGTCAAAGTCAAAGGTCACCAGGCCAAGGTTACCGAAATCCAACATGGTGATTGGGTGGCATAATAACATGGCGACTGGTTGGTGCCTTGGCTCCTTTCCCGAGTCCCCTCTATGTGCAAACATCCCGAAATTTTAATTTTTTAATAATTTTTTAATAATTGTTAATAATTCATTGTATGAATTTTAATAATTTTTACTAACAAATATTTGAATAATTTGTAATAAAATTTTTTACATTAATTTTTTAATTTTTTTTTATTTTTTGGGGTTTTAAAGGTTAACGGTCACCGGTTTATGGTCAATGGTCATGGAGTACAGGATGGCCGCCGGGTAACCGGAATGACAGATCGTGAACAGCTCCGACGCTCCGCGCCCCTTCGCCCTCGCGCCAACTCCCATATTTCCGTCTACTGAGATGAAATTCAGTGGCGGTTCCTTTGATGTTGGCGTAGCCATTATTTGATTGACTGCGCGAAGCTCTGGGAAAGGGCCTTTTGTCTGATTGGTTATTGCGTGCTGCGAAATGTTCCCTTGTAGGCTGGGCTACCGGCTGGCAAGTAGGTTAGCAGGAACTTATTGGCGAACGGCGTTCCGACATGTTGCTGTCAGCGACGCTATTTTACTGCCGTGTGGGGCGGGAGTTCACGGAATAAGGGGCTGTTTCACCTTTGTATTCATATTCACGCCATTGTAGGGAGCCAAACTGATTTCCCTTTGATAATATTCCCTGTTGACTGTCAATCCCAAACATCTTGTATGTATCCTTTTTTCGCCTCAAATTCAATTTTAAAATTTTTTATGAACATTTTTTGTACGACAGATTATGAATAATAGCTTTTCAAACTTTATATAATTAGTGTAGTGCAATGCATTTATAATTATTTACTTATGATTACCGGAAATAAATGATTTTTTTCTTGTGTGCGATTACACAAATTATGCTAGCAACGTCTGTAGTCTAGCGATACAGACCTTAGAAGGTGTGCAAAGCCATTTTCTGTGGCATGTGAATGTCTAAATTTAAAAAAAAAATCTGTGATGCAAACTGTGGCGAACAATCTATAAAATTCTATATGGTGAGGACTGATATTTCTTAAATTCATGATTTTCTCATCACACGGTAGCGCACATCAGTAAAAACCATAAAATATGGGACCTCCTGATTACAGTGGATTCCGAACCAATGGACATCCCACTTTGTGCCCTGTTCATCATATGCGGGTGAAAGTCTTGAAATAACAAAACCACAGACGACCTAATGTCATTCGTCAATATACGTATTCATAATTAGCTGATTTAGTCTGTTGGCTCAATAATTATACGAATTCTAGGGTCATCTTAAACCAGTGTAAACAATTGTGTGCATAAAGCACACAGTTATTTTCAGCCAATACAGTACACATCGAAGCTCAAGGCCCAACGGTCTTCTCTGCAGTGATTGCGAACCGTACTCTTGTTTTAGATTATAAATTATTCGGATGAATACTTCCGATCAGAAACTCAACATCTCGTATCGTGATAACGAAGCAAGTGCTTGTCTGTTTGAGTACAGCATGTATAAAAAAATGTCCTACTAGCAACACCTAGAACCATCAAATAAATGGTTTCTCAAAGATATGAAGGAACTCTCAACAAGGTTTATGAAATGAAGNAGCAACACCTAGAACCATCAAATAAATGGTTTCTCAAAGATATGAAGGAACTCTCAACAAGGTTTATGAAATGAAGACATTGCTGATTGGAAAACAATAATGAAGACTTGAAAATGTCGTGAAATCATTTGGCAACAGGTTATATTTGAAGCACTCGTACAACTGCGTTGCTTCTTTTATTGTTCCATATCTGGATGAAGGTGAACCAGTAATGAAGCAGCAGCAATAGTTTGACCAAATCACGAGTAGTTTGTTTCGTGGAACTCGCCGTGACAGCAGTTAAAAAACACTATTTTGTGACTCAAGTATACACAGGAGAGAGTGAAATGCAGAATATAGCCAAAATAGTTCTCGACATTTTCATGTAACTAAAAATTTGCAACTCATGGTCACATAAGCGTTTAGTCCAGGGTTTCGAAAACAAAGTTTGCCTTTCGAAAACAAAGTTTCCCTTTTCAAATATTGGACATGATCAGTGCATTACACTCAACCTGCATCTGTTTTATCTGATGTGTTCATAAAGTGTCTAGAGTAACTAATCAGTCCTTCAAAACGTATTATGTTTCTTTTCAAAGAAGCTTTATTTCGAAGACTGTTTTTCTTTTACACTCATTTCAAAGTATTATGTAGAATTCAGCGTTTTGTTTTTTGCGTTTTCGTGAAAATATTTTGCTAAATTGTGGATAGTTTTGCAGCGTTACCTCTGAATACGCTTTTAAATAGCTTCAAGGCATATTTTCAAGAATTTTGGTCACTTCCGATTATGTCTCCTTAGAAGAAGCATTTTCATGGCCAAGAATTAAGTGGCTGTTAATGTGCGAGTGTTATTCACTTCGAAGCACGCTCAGAACATGTTAATTGATTCGTAAAACAATACAAATTTNCTGTTAATGTGCGAGTGTTATTCACTTCGAAGCACGCTCAGAACATGTTAATTGATTCGTAAAACAATACAAATTTCAAATTGCATAGGGCAATCTGCGTTTATGTGAGTGTTTTAACTTAAATGATTAAGGATGTCGTTGCTTTTCATGAAGCTTAACGGCATGACTGACAGACTCAATTTAAAGTTTGGTGAGTTCTTCTGATAAGATAGCAGTTTTCCGTATNCTGTTAATGTGCGAGTGTTATTCACTTCGAAGCACGCTCAGAACATGTTAATTGATTCGTAAAACAATACAAATTTAAAATTGCATAGGGCAATCTGCGTTTGTGTGAGTGTTTTAACTTAAATGATTAAGGATGTCGTTGCTTTTCATTAAGCTTAACGGCATGACTGACAGACTCAATTTAAAGTTTGGTGAGTTCTTCTGATAAGATAGCAGTTTTCCGTATGACTGGCTTGTCTCTAACCTTCTCACGGGATCGTACGAAGCTAACGCCACTCGAGAACTTGATTGTTTCAGAGAAAATAGGGTTGAAACTTCCGATTTTGTAGGATTTTTACATCCAAAAGCACTAACTTGAAGGCATAGGCTGCGTTGCAAAAATTTCTTTTAAGCAAAACAGTTTAAAGCCGCACTTAGTTTCAGGATTTGTCATCAAATGGTAATGTGTGTCGTTTTCAAAGAGTTGAGACAGTTTGGCACAAACATAAGATCATACACTCACCGTGTAATAAGCTTTACTATATACGACTGTATGTGCTAAATGTTCACAGGAAATAGCTTTGTGTTTATTAAATAACACCTCATTTCGATAGTAAGAGAAAAAATTGTAGTAATAGTAACCCCAAATTTGATATTCATTGAAAAATATTTCTTATTTTGTAAACTAATGAACAGCTTTACTGCAAAACCAAATAATGGCGTTATCTCAACATATTACCTGACAGAATTTACTGCAACAAAATTAAGTGACGACATTACTTTAGTGTGTTTGACAAAGGGAACGTATTCATGTCTTTGAAGTAGACGATGCCTGAGAAATTCGCAATATCAACAGTAATACAAGGCCGTAAATATTATAGAACCATAATATGCATAAAGACTTAAGGCTTAATTTTTCATGATCCTCAGCGAATTATGCTGAATGCGCTTATTGCGTAGTTTAACTTCAAAAATACAGTTTCAAAAATATATAGTAGATTTCACATATTTGTAATACGTAGTTATTAAAACTTGCAACATTAATTGATTTAATGTACATGTTGTTTTAGTATTCAGCGCATTCATTATTACTTCATTTTTCTATCACTTATTGTATGTTGTTTCATGATACGATGTTCAATATTGCGGTCTTTGAACTGTTGTCAGAATTCGTAAACGTCACACAAGTAGCGGCCCTGGTCTTACGAACTACAAAACAAGTCTTGTTAAAATACTCGATGGGCTGACATCGATCCCAATTAGCCAGGTTTCATTCGCGCAGTGTCTGTTTACACTTGGTTCCCGTTGGTGCTGTAAGGACACGAACAAACAAGTAGTTAGATACTGCAGTAAGGTAGCGAGTGAAATACTTCTGTGGCAGTCACGCGTCACGACAGGCCATATTAAAATGTTGCAGTAATTAAGTATATTTTGCACGATTTTCAAACACTATAAGCCCGTTTGTGAGGTTTGAGCAACATGGCGAAGAGACCGTTAGAATCTCACTAACTATACAAAATTGGCCCTGAGACATCATAAATGAGATCTTCTGACACGTATATGTAACTTCTAATCCAGTAAATGAAACTTATTATATCAATGAGTGATTTATTTACTGCCTTGTTACTTCCAGATGAAGTAACAATGAAGTTCAATGCACGAACAATATAAACAGCAAATCACTCACTTAATTTAGATGTAAAAACAAAATTCAGCCACTTTTACAATAATGTTTTAAGCATTAAAATTTTTATGAATTAAATGCCGAGCATTACGTTTAGGCGAAACCTGAATATCTCTATAGACGTGTGCTTCCGGCTCCGTTAGAAAAATAAATAACAGGCAATACAAAAACGTGAGCCACGTTTGGTCTTAAGGGTTTCTTAAGTGATGATTACGCCGTTGAAGCTGTAGCTAAAACACTAATTTATAGCAGGTATTACAGAAATCATTTGAAACGGAACATGTAGCCAAGTGTTTAAGACTGTGTTTAACTGTCAGAATATTTACAGCCGCGACAGAACGTGTTGCTGGTATTATTTTACTACATGGGAATAATTGGAATTGCGTTTCAATAAATTGCGTTGCGCAGAAGGTTAATTGGTTCAAACGATTCCGCTATTAATCTGCGTGTCAAAATTCACGCAAATGTTATCCAATATTATTTCCCTAAACCTTACTCTTTTCCAGAATTCATACACAGGGGCGGATCTAGATGTTTATTTATTAAGTCAGATATTTCCTATATCAGACTTGCTCATACGTAGATGTTGTTTACGTGTATACGTAGTAGATACACAACACGTGCACGCACACATGTATATATGTATATATATATATATATATATACACACACACACACTTGCACAAACTCTTGCTGTTTTGAATGAAGGATTTACGAATATAAAATATGTTAATACAGAAAAGTTAATCAAATTGTAATACTAATGTAACAAAATTTATGCAGATATATCCCACTACTTGATGTCTAAAATTATGCATACTTATGATTCCTTAAGAAGATAGAAAGAAGATAATAAATGATGAAATACAATAAACTCACAACTGAATGACCATTCTACATGTTACATACATTGTTCTTTGTGGGTGGTTTAATGATTAAAAAACAGTAAACATAATAGGGTTAAATTAATTACAAAAAAAGTCACAATTTGACAGCACACAAAAATGAATGCATGTATTTCTTTAAGAATAATTACAGATACTCCAATACAATTATAACTCGGCACAATTCATTCGCATTTCATACTCACTGCTTTGGATAATATATTTGTTGGTGCAAATGTAAATATATGAAATTGATTTTAATAAAACTACTAATAATGAAACGGCTGGCTACATGTTCAGCTAAATTCAAATGTTCGTCAACAGAAACAAGGCTAAACTATTCTGAGAACTGACAATGTGCAAACTTTCTATGTCACAAGCTAGACGGAGGAGACAAAAAGGAAGCGGGTAGCTGCCCAAAGTTTCATATCCTTTGCCTCCACCCCGAAAGTACCGCCACAGAAGAACACAAACTCAAAGAACGAACTGCAAATATTGCACTGGGGAATCGGGAGACACCTGCTGGTATGCAGAGGTTTGTGGATGGTAGAAAATATCAGCCACTCAGCGACAGTTATTCCAGGCCAATATTTCCTGGCTTAAAACATTGTTCAAGGCCAAGATCAAAAATATATTATATGGTGATATTACAGTTATAGCTGGATTCTGGTAAATTTTCGGGGTTTAATGGGCAAGGCGTGGCTCGTGGTTCGCCACCTGAATGGCACACAAACTGATTTCCAAGGGGTTATTTATTGTTTAAGATGAAACAGTAAGTTTTATATATTAACTACTGTGGACTTAGGGTATTGAGATGTTGTAGTTTGAAAGTGTTCGCTATTTTAACAATGCTATGAAGCTGGTCTGAAACAAAAAGCCAACTAGCCTTAAATGTTCTCAAATACCATAGGATATCTTTGATGAAAGATTTCCGTATTTGTATGTAAATAAATAAACTACGAAAGTGGACACAGTCTGCATTAAAATTATGCAAAAAAAAATAACTTATACAACTTTAATCGAGATGTAAACCGGATCTTAAAGTAACTTAATATTTGAGCGGTCTTGAAGGGAGAAATACAAGTAAAGTAGTCTTGGTTGTCAAGTATCTGTGCCTTATTGAAACATAGGCCTACAACAATTTTTTCTGACTAGAGCAAATTGCATTAGTAACTGAAGTATTCTTTAAGATATTTAACTTTCAACGTACTGTTGCATNTTTTTCTGACTAGAGCAAATTGCATTAGTAACTGAAGTATTCTTTAAGATATTTAACTTTCAACGTACTGTTGCATATGCACTCAGGTGTAGTAAAAATACTAAAGTGATATACAATAATTATCAAACAACTGGTTTTCGCACCTAGCAAGGTGGCGCTGTCGTCAATGCTGAACCTGTAATCGGGAGGACACAGGGTCTGAATCTCATGTTTTAGATTATCCATTTTCCTGAAATAACGTATCATCGCCAATGACTCAGTCCTCCCCTAATTCCACTGAATAGTTGTGCTGTTTTCTGTCTCCGCGTCTAATCGCCTTGGTCTCGACGAGACAAAGTCACAAATAAAATAAAGTTATTTAACTTGCTTTAGCTTACCGTTACACGCCTCATTTACATCATACACAAAAATCAGCGCTTAGTGACAGCGTCTGTCTGCAAGTACGTGTAACGCCTGGCTTGCACTTGCAGCCAAACAAACGAGAAGATAGTGTCCGTGCGGCTTGAGGTGAAGACGCTTAGCGGGAGGCATGTGCATGGGGTAGTGGAGGTCTCGTACCTGCGCCACTGCTCAGTCGGTGGTGGCAAGAAAAACCTCTTCGCACCGCTCATACCATACATACCTACTGACGATCATCATTCTGCATTTTCCATGCTAGAATTGTTGGAAAATAACTTGAATGAGACGATACTATCTGCTGTAAAAAGCCACAAAAAGAAGAGCGAACATTTCTTATAAGACATGCCTAGGATTNTCAAACAAGAATTTCAAACGTTCGGTATATAATTCGTCGAACACGGATGAACTGAGGAAAGTAAAGTAACACAAACCTTTTTTTTTTTGTATGCCGAGTAATATTACCTAGAACCAGTTGAGATTTCGTCCTTGTTTTCCTTTGAAGTAATTCGATTCAACCTAAATGTTTTACAGAAATTGCAGATATTTCCAGCTACACATTCTCCGCGTATCAAACGCTATATTTCTAATAAACAATTCCTCTAATTTTTGCAATATACCTACTTCGTTGCATCTTTATAGACGCATGCCATAATTACAAAACACTTCGTAAGCTGTTCACAGTTGAATTACCAAGTATGAATCTCTTTTTTTTTGGATTGAATATTTAACCCTTTGCAGTCTTCCGCCTAATGAAACATTTAAAATTATTATAGAGCCTAAAATTTTATTAATGTGTTTATGAATCATTAGCTGTGAATTCAGTAGTATGCTACAAATATATGTTTCATATCTCACGAGCAAAAACCTACCTAAACTAAATTAAATAAATTCAGTATCCATAAACTTAACCACAAACACTTATAATAAGACGTTAAGACTTTGAACTACTTTCCCTGCATTGCTGCCTATTTAATTGCTACCAAATTAGCTGGCAGCATCCAAGTCATCGTTTATGTTAAAATATATGCAAATAAAGCAGTAATTTTTCTCTTCGAAGGTTGGCTTTATAGTGTTCAGTTAACGACGAACTAGATATAAGCAGTTAAGTTTATAAACGTTTTAAATTAATTTTTTCGGAATAAGCGAACACCACATTTAGTCAGTGTTACTCACTTGACTTTTCTCGTGCAAGGAAAGTCCATCATTGCCAAAAATTAGAAGGAACGAACTAGGAATAAATGAACTTTGTTTTAAAAACAAATCCATCTGATATTCATTAATTTTATATTTGTATTTTTTATCGTGTCCTTTATTTTTCCAATTTTTTCGTCTGTATAAGATTTCTAAAATTGAGTATTATTTTGACATATTTCAAAAATTCCTGTTTTACGTTATATGACTTGAAGTGGCAAAAATCATTTGATTGTACGAACGACAAAATTTACTGCACTAGTAAATGGCCTGAAATACAAATAATTAACTTATTTAACGAAACGAAAATTGAAATTTGTTTGCTTGTCTTAGTATAGCATTGCGAAATCTTATTCTCCCCCGAAGAATAGATTTTGATTTATTAACATATTTTAACATTCCAAAATATTCAGTAAAACCATTAGCATAATGTATATTCCCGCTGCTCCGAATACGTGATGTTTCAAAAGCTATAGGCCACTCACGAAAGCTAATGCATTAAAGGTTGTTTAATAATTTATACCGTCACTTTGTATTTTTTTCAGGAAACATTTTACAAGATAAAGCGCATTTGGAAATGTTTGCTATTAGTCCTCGTCATGTNACTTTGTATTTTTTTCAGGAAACATTTTACAAGATAAAGCGCATTTGGAAATGTTTGCTATTAGTCCTCGTCATGTTGTTGTTCTCCTTTGAATATTTATGCGTTTTCGCAAACATCTTGCTTTGCTACGTCCATTGCCCTAGTCTAGTCACGTATAGCTTTGAAAGCGTCCTCATTCAAGATACCTACATTTCTTTGCTCAATTGTGCGCGTATTTCAATCGTTATTACGCAGAGAACGTGCCATACGCTAGCAGATCAAACAGGCAATGTATAGGCGTGTGTGTATGCATGCGTATATGTAACAGTTTTTAACAAAATTTGTAAGCCTATTCGATTTATAGCTTCTTACTAGTAGACATAGAGATGTCTAGGAAAAATTTAGCATTTACAGGGCTTCGCAGATTAAACGTTTTATATATATTCAATTATGAGCACAATCAAGCATTAAGTTCAAAGGCAGATCAGTACACCAAGCTATGACGTTGAGTTTAAATCGTGGCGTGTCCTGAATAAGAATGATTGTTTGGTCGTTTTCCATTACCCTCCGTAGTCTGAAGGTGAAAATATAGCCCAGTGCTCCTGATGAACTTGAATATCTTCGACTTTCTCAGGAACAGTTAGGTATCCTTGAACAGTATTTTCTATATTTACCTATTTGTTACTTAAATACATTCTTTATTACTGTATGGATTCTGTTAAGGAGATTATTGTAGGAATGACTTAACATGATTATGATTCTTGCAATTTACCCCGAGACTATTGGCAGTGGTTAAGAAGAGAAAACTTAAATCATAAGTAACCACTAATAACGTCTTGTCATCTTACCTTCGTACAATTAGTGAAGAAAAATACCGTAAAACTGTACAATCAGTGCTATTTATGTATAATTTTAAACTTGTTTTTTAGGCGGAATGTTTCGAATTGATGAACTTTGTGTGTAGAGTCAAGATTCACAAGGAAATGCTAAGAGAGTAATTCTCGCAAATAAGTAGCGAAGAAGAGTCGTGGATTTACTGACAGAGGACAAGAAAATTTCTCGTGTAAGTGTTTCTTGACCACTGTAGTGTTCAACAAAATTACGCGTGGTAGTGAATGGTACGCCACTACCTTGCATATTATCTGTTATCACCATGTGACCTTTATGATAGCTTTAAGTTCGCCATATACTACGAGTATGACGTTTCGTGCGTTAAATTAACAATTTAACTTCAGTTTAGTGGTTCGTAAAAGTGCCTACAAATATAAAAGGTCTTGATTAATATTGTATTCGTTGACCAGTTACAGAGTAAGAATATCTAATATTTGAATTGTTACAAGTCCGCTTATTCTTAAATGAGTTCGATGTTTATCACAGAAGTAATAGCTGGGATTTATTACAGTAATGGCATCTATTTTTAACCCGTTTATTTTTTTACATCCTATTGTCTTCTGCACAAAACAAATAGTGCGCCAACCTTATAATGGAGTCGTGAACGTTTCTAGGACGAGTGTGGGTGGAAATTACGAAGGGGAAACGTCGAAACGAAAGATTTCTTCTGATGGCTTCCACCCACCCAACATGAATGTGAACATTTAACATATGTCTAAGTACTTCTTCAAATTATTCCTAAATTATCTTCAACATAATAAAGAAAATGCATCAGAATAAATAATACTTAACTGAACTNCTTCTTCAAATTATTCCTAAATTATCTTCAACATAATAAAGAAAATGCATCAGAATAAATAATACTTAACTGAACTATTAGACGCTAAAACTAAATTTATAACATAAATTTCCCGCACAGGGACTAGTATTCATTACAAAAATAATTTCTAGTAAATTTCCTAAACTGTATAGGCTTTTCGCGGTAAACTGAACTCTCTTTAAAACCTTGCTTAATATTGTGCATTCTTCCGTCGTATTAAAAATTTACATTGCCATATGCCTGATCACTCCATCCATGCGTCGGCCAACTGAAACTGCGAAATTATTAGAAAAGTAGTGTTTTACAAATTTACTGATTCTTACACGTATACGGGTGTAAAAATCGCAAAGCAAAAGAAAAAATTTATTTTAATATTCACAAAAGTTTACATAACAATTTGAAGGCACTCGAAAGACTTAAGAAATATTTTCTCTCTGTCGTTACCAACTTTACTGAGCGTTTGCCAGTCAGTGTGTCTGTTAAAATATATGCAAGTATGTCTGCCCCAGTGACATTTTCCAAGGGTTGATTTCAGAAGTGCTCAATTAAACGTGAAAAGCCCATATAAAGTTGTAAGTACAGCCCTAAATTAAAATGAGTTACACACACTGCCAAATTGTTTCAATATTTTCTTTAAACAAAATGAAACAGCAAGTTAAATGAAACTGACTGCATACACCGGAAAATATTAACCTGTATTTATTTCTTAAAATACAAAAATATTCTAATAAAAACGTTATTAAAATCAAGCAAATTNTATTTATTTCTTAAAATACATAAATATTCTAATAAAAACGTTATTAAAATCAAGCAAATTATTTTCTTATATTCGTTCAACTACGAGGGTTATTCGGAAAGTAAGGTCCGAATCACCATAGCTAATCGAACGCAGCGCAACATTGTAACGCGCNCAACTACGAGGGTTATTCGGAAAGTAAGGTCCGAATCACCATAGCTAATCGAACGCAGCGCAACATTGTAACGCGCATGCGCACCGACTCCCGCCATGCCTTGCTCGTCAAACGACGCCATTTGCATTGGTATTGTTGCAGTGTGCTGATTACAGTGTCAGTTCAAAATGTTTAAAACAATTGATCAGCCTGCCAACTGTGAAATACGGTCAGTGATTTGGTTTTTGACAGCAAGGAACGTTTCAGCAGCGGAATTTCATCGACAGATAAGTCAAGTGTATGGCCCCAATGCGANCTTCTTCAAATTATTCCTAAATTATCTTCAACATAATAAAGAAAATGCATCAGAATAAATAATACTTAACTGAACTGTTAGACGCTAAAACTAAATTTATAACATAAATTTCCCGCACAGGGACTACTATTCATTACAAAAATAATTTCTAGTAAATTTCCTAAACTGTATAGGCTTTTCGCGGTAAACTGAACTCTCTTTAAAACCTTGCTTAATATTGTGCATTCTTCCGTCGTATTAAAAATTAACATTGCCATATGCCTGATCACTCCATCCATGCGTCGGCCAACTGAAACTGCGAAATTATTAGAAAAGTAGTGTTTTACAAATTTACTGATTCTTACACGTATACGGGTGTAAAAATCGTNTCGGCCAACTGAAACTGCGAAATTATTAGAAAAGTAGTGTTTTACAAATTTACTGATTCTTACACGTATACGGGTGTAAAAATCGTAAAGCAAAAGAAAAAATTTATTTTAATATTCACAAAAGTTTACATAACAATTTGAAGGCACTCGAAAGACTTAAGAAATACTTTCTCTCTGTCGTTACCAACTTTACTGAGCGTTTGCCAGTCAGTGTGTCTGTTAAAATATATATGCAAGTATGTCTGCCCCAGTGACATTTTCCAAGGGTTGATTTCAGAAGTGCTCAATTAAACGTGAAAAGCCCATATAAAGTTGTAAGTACAGCCCTAAATTAAAATGAGTTACACACACTGCCAAATTGTTTCAATATTTTCTTTAAACAAAATGAAACAGCAAGTTAAATGAAACTGACTGCATACACCGGAAAATATTAACCTGTATTTATTTCTTAAAATACAAAAATATTCTAATAAAAACGTTATTAAAATCAAGCAAATTCTTTTCTTATATTCGTTTAACTACGAGGGTTATTCGGAAAGTAAGGTCCGAATCACCATAGCTAATCGAACGCAGCGCAACATTGTAACGCGCATGCGCACCGACTCCCGCCATGCCTTGCTCGTCAAACGACGCCATTTGCATTGGTATTGTTGCAGTGTGCTGATTACAGGGTCAGTTCAAAATGTTTAAAACAATTGATCAGCCTGCCAACTGTGAAATACGGTCAGTGATTTGGTTTTTGACAGCAAGGAACGTTTCAGCAGCGGAATTTCATCGACAGATAAGTCAAGTGTATGGCCCCAATGCGATGAGTGACAGCAAAGTGCGTAAGTGGGTGAGAGCTTTCAAGGACGGACGGGAAAATGTCCATGATGAACCGCGATCAGGCTGACCATCAGTAATCAAAGAAGATTTTGTCAAAGCCGCGGATGAAAAGATTCGTGAAGACTGGCGATTCACAATTTCAACTTTAGCATTGGAATTTCCGAATGTGGGTAGAACAACTTTGCACAAAATTGTCTCTGAAAATTTGCAATTTCACAAATTGTGCGCACGTTGGATTCCCAGGCTGCTTACTGAGGAACACCAAATGAAAATAATGGCTTGTGCTCTTGATTTTTTGGATCGATATCATAAGGAAGGTGATACATTTTTATAGAAGATGAAAGGTGAAAGAAGCAGTTACAGACTGGTTATCCTCACAGGCGGCAGACGTCTATGACTTAGGAATACAAAAGCTTGTAGAACGTAATGACAAATGTTTAAAAAAATATGGAAACTATGTAGAAAAAANTCGATATCATAAGGAAGGTGATACATTTTTATAGAAGATGAAAGGTGAAAGAAGCAGTTACAGACTGGTTATCCTCACAGGCGACAGGCGTCTATGACCTAGGCATACAAAAGCTTGTAGAACGTTATGACAAATGTTTAAACAAATATGGAAACTATGTAGAAAAAAAGAGAAACATGTAAGGAATTAAATAAAAAATGTTTTTTGAAACAATCTGTGATTGTTTAGGTTTTATACGAAATCGGACCTTACTTTCCGAATAACCCTCGTATTTCTGCAGTTTATATTTCTTAATAATTCTCCATATGCATGATTTAAAACTTAGCGTAATTGTTAAGTTGCAGAAGTATATGCTATCAACAAGAGTTTTAAGTAAATAACTTCGCGCTGGCCTATAATGTTTACTTTAGAACGAAGAGTGGAATAATATGCAAGAATTTAACCGATTTGTTTATAATATGTTTGTATTATTTATTTTTTAATGTAATATCTACTACACACTACGACAATTTTCAAAATTAAACTGCTATCAAACCCTATGGTTTCGTTTAATTTGGAGAATTTATACCCTGGTACCAACATTTGGGGGATCAAACGTAAGCCCAACCTTTGCTCCAAACCTGAACAATGAAGTGATACTTGGGCCTGCGCTGGTTCAACTTTGTGTCATTAGTCGGAGACCATCCAATTTCCAACCATTTACGATCCAAAATTGATTAACCTTTTCGAACGTTGGTAACGTGGGCAACTTGTGTACTACAAACGAAATACCAACTAATACTCTTCGTTCTAAAAACGTTGGTTAGTGGCTAGCGATGCTTTAAATGTATTTGACTTCTTAATTATAATTATAGAAATTTTTTGCTTCGCTGAGAAATATTTTTTTTACATTACTATATAATANTATTTGACTTCTTAATTATAATTATAGAAATTTTTTGCTTCGCTGAGAAATATTTTTTTTACATTACTATATAATATCCTTTATTACCATTTCATTGGATAATCTTCTACTCGTCAGGTAATGCACGTGAACTCGTGCTATTTGACTAGTCAGTACGGCATGCTATTCATTACTATATCCTGTTTTCAGGCTGTAAGTGAAGTAATTAGAAAATGATGATAACATTTCCGATTAATGTAGTTTTTTATATATTTTTAAAGGTGATAATATTTACCTGTTGTCCATTGCGAAATAAATCGGTTTATTTAANAATGTAGTTTTTTATATATTTTTAAAGGTGATAATATTTACCTGTTGTCCATTGCGAAATAAATCGGTTTATTTAAAGTTATGCCTCCGAAGCTTTCCAATTTGACACATACAATTTATTTTTTATCTTTTTGTAGAGCCAGTGCTTGAAGGCGAGAAAGAAAATTACGAGCCTTATCACGCGCTAATTTTCTCTTATACAAGTTATTCGTGAAACTGAAACGAAAACAGCATTCCTGCTGTTATTTCAAAGTAGCTTATATCTTAACTTTTCAGCCAAAATTCAAAAGTAAACTGCATTAGAAATTTACTTTATACCATCTTTAATTCCTGCCTAGTTTATGTCTCACTCACATGTAGGTAAACTCAGTCGGTGGAATAAATTCATTGAATGTTCACATTAGTAACAAGTAATTTGCGTTAAATAAATGTGTTCTAAGTTTCGATACAAATTAGTAAAAATTAATGTTTTCCCAACATTGTGAAAAAGGAAGGGAACTTTGTGACCTGAATTGTTGTTTTTNACAAATTAGTAAAAATTAATGTTTTCCCAACATTGTGAAAAAGGAAGGGAACTTTGTGACCTGAATTGTTGTTTTTTGGGTTTCAGCTGCTGTGTAGCGAATAAAAGATATACATGCGTAGCTTGACTGCGGAAGACATGTACCTATNTTTTTTGGGTTTCAGCTGCTGTGTAGCGAATAAAAGATATACATGCGTAGCTTGACTGCGGAAGACATGTACCTATGGTAGGCAGGCGTGTGCGTGTGTTGATACAAGAAAATTATACCACCAATATTTCATTCTATTTCAAAACACATATGTTATAAAAAAAAACAAAGATCAGCAATTTAATTAAAATCACGAAAACACTCAATACTATAGGGTTACATATACAACGCTTTCTACAAGTAGAACCAATGAGTAAGATTTATGAAATTACTTTTGCATTCTAAGAAGCTGTTAAAACAGAACACAGTTAAGTAACAAAACAGTTATATCACATAAACAGGAAAATTCAATGTACTCAACACAAGAACCTTCAGTGATAGCAAACAACATAAATCACATATAAAATCTTAATGATGGTATCTAATCAGAGCGATTAAACAAGTATCCCTGTAATTAACTAATGGTCTAGGGAAAATAAATTTGGGTTCCATGACATTGTGTAAAATGATTTTCCTTTTTCCCCCGGATAAGAAAAACAAGGATCAAAACTAACATGTAGTAAATTTAAATGCATTCAGGCACGTCTAGGATTCTACTAATAAATTAACGTTGTACGCCTTAATTCAATATTAAAAAGATTAATTTCCATTTGCTCAGATGCACGGCTAGAATTGGTATAGCCAGAGTGCTTCGCACCCAAGACCTCTGGTACGCTCAAATTAAAAACAATTTAACGTGTATGCACAAATAAATCCCTATCCTTTTAACATTGAAGTAATAAATTCAGTCCAGGAATTCTGTAGTGAAGATACAAGTGATGAAACGTTTCCTAAAAGTATTATCAAAATTGAATAGTCTTCATGTTATCGGTAGGAAGAGTCCTTCAGCAGTCACTAGGAAAGGAAGCAAAACACTAAAATTAGTAATAATGCTAGTCCTTGCGGGCATATTCAAACACTGTCTGCGCACATTTAAGGCACTTGGAATGGCTCTCATCCAGTCCACCTATCCTTGTAATGAGTAGTCTCAGAAAATTTATTTCTAAAATTCTGAGCCCTACAAAATATGACCGCTTGCAATGGATTCCAAAATGAGAGAGTCCGTTACTCCTACAGGGATTACCAGAAATTCCACTGTAACAATGAAAGCTGCCCCTCAGAAATCATCACTTCCTGAGACATGCATTAATAACCAAACATCGTAATCACTTATGTACAAAAAAAAAGAAAAACACAATTACTCCCATCCCAGTACATCTCAGATATAAACTAAAAGCGAACAGAATAAATGCTTACATCAAATATTTTGCCAAATAAAATGTCAATTTAACTTCTAAAAGTAAAAGAAAATATTATAAACATTACAAATTATGAGCATTAAATATTGCTGTAGTGGAGATAATTAAAAGTAAATTAAATTGTCTTGGCTGTGGTTATAGAGAAAATAACATTGCCTAAACAAGTGTTGTGAAAACAAACATATAACATGGAGTACTAAAATATTTACCACAAAACTGTCCTTTTTAGAAAAATAAACAAAATTTATACTGGGGGTAACTGCCACGATATGCATTTACTTACTAATAACTTTCATCATACATTTTGACATCTATAAANATTTATACTGGGGGTAACTGCCACGATATGCATTTACTTACTAATAACTTTCATCATACATTTTGACATCTATAAATTTTTTTTCTAATCTGAATTTTTTCGCTTCTCATGAAAATAAATTTTCAAATGTGTTTCTTAAAACACATTTCACACAAATACATTCCAAAATTAATCATGTTCAATTTTGTGTCAAAAAATAATTGTGACACAAAATTACAAATACATTGATATTTGTACTCAACAAATTTCTAATCTTGATAACCAAGTCAACTTTTTCTTTAAATCTTTCCGTTTTGTCCTTAATAATTCCTTTTAAATTCACTTTTTTCATATATGTATTTTATTTTCTAACTGGGCAGCACAAATTCATCGGACACTTATAACATTACCAAAAACTAAATAATTCTAAATAAATATAATACTTTNGACTGGGCAGCACAAATTCATCGGACACTTATAACATTACCAAAAACTAAATAATTCTAAATAAATATAATACTTTTGTTGAAAAACTTATGTCACCCCTAAATGCATATGTTTGCCTATAACTGAATATTGTACACTCATAAAAAATTCAGACAAATATGATTTATTACTATCTTTAAAAATTTAAATTTCCTGTGAAATATTTTGTTTAATTCACGAACTTAAATGTCTTTTTTAAACTAAAATTCTGGAGTATTAATAATTTTGAATTTAAACTAGAGGATTGAAGTATCAACGTTAAATTTATATTGTTATTGCAGCACATTGGCCAAATTGGTGGACTCTAACACAGCGTATTTTCACCCTTACCAACAAATCGCCACCAGTTAGGGGCACTGGCCTTAATAATTACCAATCACCAACAATATATTTGACAGCCAGAACATAATGAAAGCAGAAGGATAACACATATGATTAAACTGCTTTTTATTTGAATATTAATATATTTTTACTTTTAAACTATAATTTTCTGTTAGAGATTTCATGTTAATTGCTTACTGTTTGCCCAACAAAAATTAACATACCAGCCGCCAACAATGTGTTTTCCAATAAGAAACTAACTCACTACAAAGAGCTCTTTTAAATAAAGTAATGTGCTTATGTGTTAAAGGCCACATAAGTAGATATAAGATTTTTTTTAATTAATGACAAAAAGTAATATTTCACTCTTGGTATTCCATTATTTACACAATACAACTCAACAGCAAAAACATGTTACTATAAGCTCTTCACGGTAATTTGAGCACTTTTGAGGCCCCAGTAACTTTTTTCCAATCCGCCATTTTTTATCTCTCCACCATTTTAAAAAATATGTATTGCAATGCCAGTAATTAACACAGTGTATATGTTTCACCGGACTCGAAAGTTAACGTCTAACGCTAAAATCAAATATATTTATTGATGGTTAATCCAAATGATAGAGCTTCAAAAAATGCTCACTTTACCGTGAATAGCCTATACTAGTTGGGTTTCCAAAATTGTTCCAACTTAGAAAAATAATTGGAAAACCGTATTGTGTTTCAAGATATAAGAAAAGAGCGTTGTTTTCATTCGAAAAACTAATTTTCTGTGATTTATATGTTAAATGTTGGTTCCTCAGCTTTTGCCTAACATAAAACTACAAACACGTTACCAACAATACAATAACCAACATATTTTTTTTAGCAAGAATTAACCAATCATTTAAGTTTTTTTATGTCACTCTTGTGATGTATTTTAACATTTAATGATTAAATGGAATTATTTTCTGTGTGTAGCTATTTTGTGTCATTAAAATATTAAGTTAGAAAATGTTACTGGTGCCAAATACTACTAGTCAAACGTTTTAGTAACATACATATTCAATTCCAACATATAGCCAAGCGTTCCGTACAAATTTGAACTTTACCATGTCGAAGACAAATAAAGTGATACTTTGAAGTATTTGTAACCTCTGGTTAAACAACTTTTTCCTTTATTTCTGGTTCACTTCTGTCTAAGAATGCCAATTCAAAGGTATTTCTGTACTCGATTATCCTAAGAATATATAGTTAAAATTTATATTAATTACTATGGTAAGCATTTCTGGGCAAATTGTTTTAAAGCTTGTTATAGTTATACATGAACAGATTATGTTTTGAAACAATCTGTCCCAGCATTTCAAGTTCTTTAGAAAATCGTAAAATCGTTTTTTTAAGACCGTGGCACTAAAAAATAGTCATAAGAAACAAGTCTTCATATTCCACGACTTAATGTCCTGCAAGTTGCAATCGCCCGCCCAGTGCGGATTTGCTCCAGGACATTCATTGCCTCCAGCATGAGACTATATGGCCCACTCCATCATAAAGGCTCTGAGGGAGCAGTAATGATGGCTCGCAATGATTAATGGAAGCAACTAACAACAATGATACGTTAATACTGCTCCATTTACCGTAGGTCACTGTAAACCAAAGGTCGTGATGCCAGACACTTAACCGTGTGTACCACAGTAGTATGTTTCATGCTCTTAATTAGCATGCTTCTTATTGTTGAATATAGTAAGAATGGTGCACCGAGATAAATTTTAAGAAATTGTTTGTCAGTAGACAGAATAAGGGGAGATGGTGACAAGGGAGTAGGGCGGTGGAGCGGTGAATCTGTTTATGCTCTGCCATTCCCGTCTGTCGCTAAATACACTGTGCCCATCGACAAATATAACTCAATTAAATAGATAAATAAAGGACATCACAAACAAATAAATAACCACTGAACATTTCGACAAAGAGCTAGGAAGAAACGAATATCCTAGTGGTAATTAAATAATTAAAATTTTAAATTATTAATTTTTAATCATCAAAATTATTATTTTTTATTTTATTTGTATTTATACAATTTTTTTCCTGTTTAGTGTTTGTTATGACTGGTCTCAGTCTATGTTTTCTGCTTAGCTCTGTGCCATTTCGTTCGTTAGTTAATTCTTTGTATTCTATGTGTAAATGATTTTGCTAAACACACACAGAAAAAGCGAAAACCATCCACCGGAAGTGAAAGTTTCTAAAATGCAACTCGTGCGCAGATGCCGCTCAGAACTTCTTTCCAATATA
>NQII01000332.1:779521-800157 GCA_002778355.1 Clitarchus hookeri | reverse complement strand
GGGGGGGGGGCTCCCATCCGGTCTGTTGTGTGTCAGCTTACCGTTTTATCGCCATTCCGTTTTGCACCCTCTTCACCCTCTCGAACGCTGACAGCCTTGACGGTCCGCTGCCCTGCAACATGCAAAACTCGCGGGAACGTCCTCTGCGATGAAATATTTACGTAAAGCTGGATCGTCGGCGACCGTATACGTTCAGGCGTCAAGCCTGCGTGACGAGGAGACCACGTCCTTTGTGGCCAACACCAGATCCCCGACGTACGGCCTAGTTTACGAGCACAGTCGTCGCCGAAATAGTCCCGAGCTCTCTGTAGTCATGAAGAGGTCCCGTCGTATTTTGTTTTTGACATGAATATGTATTTAAAATCAGTCCTACACGTGGTAGTCCAAGGAATTTAGTGGTAAAATACCCCTAACATAAAAAAATCTGCATTAGAAATTATTCTTTCGATATCCTATGCAGAAAAATGTGATGAATAGCATAGCAAAAGTTTACACAATTCTAAGCCCGAGAACCAGCCGCCATCTTTACAAAATGGTGGCAAATTTCCGTTTTTTTGCACTTTTTTCGTAAATGGTGACCCGTAGAGACATTTTACAAGAGTATTAAAAAATTTCTATAATCACATTTTGTCTAAGACTAACAGTTAAGGAGTTATCTTGACTTTTATAAAGGGAAATCTATGGAAATTACAACCAATTTAAATTTCATTGAGCCAGGAATATTTACCACTGTCTCTAAGAGATTGCAATGTGATCGGAAAAGAAGGAACAAATAATTAACACCTTCTAACATAGTGAATTATTAATATAAAACGTATTGCACATAATATTATTAAATTAAATGCTTAGCATGTATAAAAATTATATAAGGTACTTAAAGTGTGGTTACCATTCCGACACTGTAACTTCGTGACTAATAACACGACAGAATAAAAATTGGTTTTGGTCAATTAAGTATACGACTACGATGCGAATATGACCTTGAGTTGGCATCGCGNACGACAGAATAAAAATTGGTTTTGGTCAATTAAGTATACGACTACGATGCGAATATGACCTTGAGTTGGCATCGCGCGACGCGCGAGCGGTGGCCCGCGGTGACGCGGCAATTTCGGGCGTGGGAGAAAATTTTCAGGCAATATATCTCAGGNTGACGCGCGAGCGGTGGCCCGCGGTGACGCGGCAATTTCGGGCGTGGGAGAAAATTTTCAGGCAATATATCTCAGGACTCCGATGTGCTAGCGGGTTGATTTTGGTGCCAAAAGAAAGATGTTGCCTAGATATGCCGAGTTAAGCCTACAAAGTCAATCGATTTCGTTACTTTCATTTTATTCCCATATCCCAAAGAAAAAATACGTATGTATTCACGTAAAATCCACTGCCGTATTCCCAACACAACCACACCCCGGCTTTTTGCAACTTACTTTGCAATGTGAAACCTAAAAANAAAATCCACTGCCGTATTCCCAACACAACCACACCCCGGCTTTTTGCAACTTACTTTGCAATGTGAAACCTAAAAATTTTTAATTATTCGTGTTAATTCTAAAGGTTACTGCCAGTCTGAACGCCCAAGGTACGCCACTCTGGAAATAAATATTTTTAACCTGTAGGTTAAACGACTGTTAGGCAAAACGTCTTTTAATCTAAATGTGTTTTAGGCTAAATGTGTTTTAGGCTAAATGTGTTTTAGGCTAAACGCCTTTAAGCAAAAGCTTGTAAGGCAAAACGATGTAAGAAAAACGCTTGTTACAAAAAACTACGTAAGCAAAAGTTCGTTAGGCAAAACGATGTAGGCAAAACGTCTTTAGGCAAAATAATTCAAGTTAAACGCCGCAACCCCGGGGATTTTAGCACTCGGGGATTTTTCTCAAGTGGGTTCTCGTCACCTCTCCATATAATTTCCGGTACAATTCCTGTACAATTCCCAGTCCCTAACGGTTTTACAAAAAACCTTATCATTCTCTGTTAAGTATTGTGTTTGCACTGGGGGCATATGCTGTAGTTTCCATTATTGTACGAACTGTCTGTAGTACCGCAGTTGTGGCATGCTTGAACTCCAACTGCACCTTCGTATACGAGATTCGCGTACGAATTTTGTTCGTTTGGTCAAGAGCCAAAGAATTTGCAATCCGTAGCCAGGCTAATTAAACTACCGGACCAAATGTGGAGAATTGAAGTTCCTTATTTGTAAGTAAACATTTACTTTATAAGCCTATGGGAATTTAAGCACTCCATACTTAGTTCACATACCATAGGGTGTTATTTGTGTTGACAACTTTATCATCACTACCATCACAAATACTCGTACAAATATGCAGCACCAGACATAAAATTTAACTTTTAAGGGCCACCTGACTATTTTGACACTTCTCCGCGCAAAACAAGAACATTATTCAATTTTTTTGGTTGGCTAGTCGCCGCGAAAATTATGTCAGGCAAGAGAAACATTTGACAGCCGAAATGTATTCGAATAGTGAATTCCTCTGCTAACGATAGGCAGTGGAGCATACTATTTTCACTATACGGATGTTCCTTTACGAAAATTGCCACTAGAAAATTCTTCGTATACGAACGATCGTGTGGATTTTTAAGCATACATCCCTTGGGCATTAAGTAGATTAATACAAATTGTGAGTGCTACAAGGAATTAAGTGCATTTCGTGCATCGAGTTACTTTGGGCGCTCGAAGCTATAAAACCAATGGGCGATGAGTGCGTTAAATGTTAGCCCCATCAAGTACCTCATCACCATTTCTCTCAAGACACCGAATCGGTGTGCAAATATTTCTGTCATGATGCATTTAAAGCTACGGAAATTTAAGCGGCTACCTACGGTTTTATTGAAACGAAGTTTTAATTAAAGTTAAATGGTGGGCACTCAATAAGTTTCGCAGGTATTCACGTAGAACGTTTTAAGTTAGCGCAGCCTGAAAATATCATTTCTGGCCTCGTGGAAGGACTTCAAAATAATATTTAAAATTAGCTATAGATGCTGAAAAATATATGATTTTGGGCTTATTTTTGAACTGTGACAAGTTTACTTGTGAAAACACACTGCTAACACATTGAATAGTATGTTTATTTAAGCCCATGTCTTTTAAAATGGCGAAGTTAAGGTAATTAGTCTTCTCTTACACTTAACCATTTATCTTACAAATACATACAACTGACAGAAAATAACACATTCATGGATTATGCATCAGTGAAAACATAGTGTAAACAATTAATATAAAAATATAAGCTAGTATAACTCATAGGGAGTTCGTAATTTTATAAAATATAAACGAAAAATATACCTACGTACAGGGAATGGACAAAATAATATTAACACCATGCAATATAGTACATTTTGTTGCATGTTGGCAACACTGCTTCCGTGTAAAAAATGCGACAGTTACGTATTGCACAGTTTACGTGCCAAGTCTTTTAGGTTATATTTCAGTGTATTATACACTTTGTTCCGCGACGGTTAAAACAAGCGATCGGTGAAATGTGTGATCTCTCAGACTTCGAAAGAGGGCAAAACGTTGGTGCTCGGTTAGCGGGAGCGTCTATGACGAAAACAGCATAATTGTTTAACGTTTCACGAGCGACAGTATCCACGGTAATGACAGCATACACAAAACATGGTAAAACATCATCGGCGAACAGGAATAGTGGGCGAAACCCAAAGTTAACTGACAGAGACCGAAGAACATTAAAAAGAATTGTGGCCAGACAACATAAAACTACTGCGGCAAAAGTGACAGCAGAACTCAACACTCACTTGAGTAATACTGTTTTGACAAAAACAGTACGGTGGGAGCTCCACAAAGCTGATATTCATGGCAGGGCTACAATTGCGAAACTCTTTATAGCGGAAGCCAAAGCTAAGCTGCAAAAGAAGTGGTGCCATGATCATAAAACCTGGACATTTGATGATTGGAAGAATGTGATATGGTCCGATGAATCATCTATTACATTGTTTCCTACAAACGGCCGGGTTTATGTATGGAGAACCCCAAAAGAAGCCTACGATCCGGACTGCCTGCTTCCTACAGTCAAGCATGGGGGAGGTTCCGTTATGATTTGGGCGGCTATATCGTGGTATTTAGCTGGTCCTCTAATTCAAATCACTGGCCAGATTACTGCGAATGAATATCTAGACATCGTCAATGATTAAGTTCTTACTATCACTAGAATATTGCTGCCAAACATTGCCATATTCCAATATGATAATGCGCCCATACACACAGCCAAAAAGGTTCAGTCTTGGTTTGAGGAGCATGAGAATATCATCAAACATCTTCCCTGGCCAGACCTCAACATAATTGAACCGTTATGGGGAGTTTTAGAGCAGTGAGTGAGGGGCAGATTTCCATCTCCAACATCATTGAAGCAATTGGCGGATGTTTTGTTACAAGAATGGGACAACATTCCGTTGGAAACTATTCAGACACTCTACAAATCTATTCCACGAAGAATTGCAGCTGTTCTAAAAGAAAATGGTGGCCCAACACCTTATTTATAAATAAATATTGTGTATATGCCAGGTGTTCATATTATTTTGTCCATCGCCTGTATATATTTTTAGAAATATTGTATATAAAGACACTGAAACGAAGTCTATGGGCCAGGTAGGCAGTATTTGTCCTATCATTCGTTCATGTGTTGTCTAACGATTTTATTTAATTGAATAAGCGTTGTTTTTATCATTATTTACTGAGTTTTCCAACGTCAATTTTATATCTCCTGTTTTTCTTCAGAAGTGCTGCGTGTATATGCACCAGTGTGTTATACGTCAAGGGGCACTTTATTTTACTGTTGCCAAGAAAAGGCAAGAAATGTTGAAGAAAGCAGTTGAACATATTTTTGAGCCAAAGGTATTTTCTATAATGCGTTCCTTAAGCGTATCAACTGATACGAACTGAAATATAGGGACTTAAAATGTACGGCTTAAGAAACAGCGTGATAGAACTTAATCACTTAGGCAAAATATTTGCTCACAAACGTGGCATAATCCGTTTGCGATAATTTGTCTGTCTTGTCATTTATTCTGGTTTTAGGAAGCGTTTTACTTCAGATAATATAACGAACTTAAGTTACGTGTTTGACATTAGTGGCAATACGCTGTTACGTGTGCCGCTTGTTGAGATGTATTCTGCGTGTCGAAGGCTTATGGAACGCNAAAATCCACTGCCGTATTCCCAACACAACCACACCCCGGCTTTTTGCAACTTACTTTGCAATGTGAAACCTAAAAAATTTTAATTATTCGTGTTAATTCTAAAGGTTACTGCCAGTCTGAACGCCCAAGGTATGCCACTCTGGAAATAAATATTTTTAACCTGTAGGTTAAACGACTGTTAGGCAAAACGTTTTTTAATCTAAATGTGTTTTAGGCTAAATGTGTTTTAGGCTAAATGTGGTTTAGGCTAAACGCCTTTAAGCGAAAGCTTGTAAGGCAAAACGATGTAAGAAAAACGCTTGTTACAAAAAACTACGTAAGCAAAAGTTCGTTAGGCAAAACGATGTAGGCAAAACGTCTTTAGGCAAAATAACTCAAGTTAAACACCGCAACCCCGGGGATTTTAGCACTCGGGGATTTTTCTCAAGTGGGTTCTCGTCACCTCTCCATATAATTTCCGGTACAATTCCTGTACAATTCCCAGTCCCTAACTGTTTTACAAAAAACCTTATCATTCTCTGTGAAGTATTGTGTTTGCACTGGGGGCATATGCTGTAGTTTCCATTATTGTACGAACTGTCTCTAGTACCGCAGTTGTGGCATGCTTGAACTCCAACTGCACCTTCGTATACGAGATTCGCGTACGAATTTTGTTCGTTTGGTCAAGAGCCAAAGAATTTGCAATCCGTAGCCAGGCTAATTAAACTACCGGACCAAATGTGGAGAATTGAAGTTCCTTATTTGTAAGTAAACATTTACTTTATAAGCCTATGGGAATTTAAGCACTCCATACTTAGTTCACATACCATAGAGTGTTATTTGTGTTGACAACTTTATCATCACTACCATCACAAATACTCGTACAAATATGCAGCACCAGACATAAAATTTAACTTTTAAGGGCCACCTGACTATTTTGACACTTCTCCGCGCAAAACAAGAACATTATTCAATTTTTTTGGTTGGCTAGTCGCCGCGAAAATTATGTCAGGCAAGAGAAACATTTGACAGCCGAAATGTATTCGAATAGTGAATTCCTCTGCTAACGATAGGCAGTGGAGCATACTATTTTCACTATACGGATGTTCCTTTACGAAAATTGCCACTAGAAAATTCTTCGTATACGAACGATCGTGTGGATTTTTAAGCATACATCCCTTGGGCATTAAGTAGATTAATAAAAATTGTGAGTGCTACAAGGAATTAAGTGCATTTCGTGCATCGAGTTACTTTGGCCGCTCGAAGCTATAAAACTAATGGGCGATAAGTGCGTTAAATGTTAGCCCCATCAAGTACCTCATCACCATTTCTCTCAAGACACCGAATCGGTGTGCAAATATTTCTGTCATGATGCATTTAAAGCTACGGAAATTTAAGCGGCTACCTACGGTTTTATTGAAACGAAGTGTTAATTAAAGTTAAATGGTGGGCACTCAATAAGTTTCGCAGGTATTCACGTAGAACGTTTTAAGTTAGCGCAGCCTGAAAATATCATTTCTGGCCTCGTGGAAGGACTTCAAAATAATATTTAAAATTAGCTATAGATGCTGAAAAATATATGATTTTGGGCTTATTTTTGAACTGTGACAAGTTTACTTGTGAAAACACACTGCTAACACATTGAATAGTATGTTTATTTAAGCCCATGTCTTTTAAAATGGCGAAGTTAAGGTAATTAGTCTTCTCTTACACTTAACCATTTATCTTACAAATACATACAACTGACAGAAAATAACACATTCATGGATTATGCATCAGTGAAAACATAGTGTAAACAATTAATATAAAAATATAAGCTAGTATAAACGAAAAATATACCTACGTACAGGGAATGGACAAAATAATATGAACACCATGCAATATAGTACATTTTGTTGCATGTTGGCAACACTGCTTCCGTGTAAAAAATGCGACACTTATGTATTGCACAGTTTACGTGCCAAGTCTTGTAGGTTATATTTCAGTGTATTATACACTTTGTTCCGCGACGGTTAAAACAAGCGATCGGTGAAATGTGTGATCTCTCAGACTTCGAAAGAGGGCAAATCGTTGGTGCTCGGTTAGCGGGAGCGTCTATGACGAAAACAGCATAATTGTTTAACGTTTCACGAGCGACAGTATTCACGGTAATGACAGCATACACAAAACGTGGTAAAACGTCATCGGCGAACAGGAATAGTGGGCGAAACCCAAAGTTAACTGACAGAGACCGAAGAACATTAAAAATAATTGTGGCCAGACAACATAAAACTACTGCGGCAAAAGTGACAGCAGAACTCAACACTCACTTGAGTAATAGTTTTCACAAAAACAGTACGGTGGGAGCTCCACAAAGCTAATATTCATGGAAGGGCTGCAATTGCGAAACTCTTTATAACGGAAGCCAACGCTAAGCTGCGAAAGAATTGGTGCCACGATCATAAAACCTGGACACTTGATGATTGGAAGAATGTGATATGTGATATGGTCCGATGAATCATCGTTTACATTGTTTCCTACAAATGGCCGGGTTTATGTATGGAGAACCCCAAAAGAAGCCTACGATCCGGACTGCCTGCTTCCTACAGTCAAGCATGGGGGAGGTTCCGTTATGATTTGGGCGGCTATATCGTGGTATTCAGCTGGTCCTCTCATTCACATCACTGGCCGGATTACTGCGAATGAATATCTCGACATCCTCAATGATGAAGTTCTTACTATGACTAGCATATTGCTGCCAAACACTGCCATATTCCAAGATGATAATGCGCCCATACACACAGCCAAAAAGGTTCAGTCTTGGTTTGAGGAGCATCAGAATATCATCAAACATCTTCCCTGGCCAGACCTCAACATAATTGAACCGTTATGGGGAGTTTTAGAGCAGTGAGTGAGGGGCAGATTTCCATCTCCAACATCATTGAAGCAATTGGCGGATGTTTTGTTACAAGAATGGGACAACATTCCGTTGGAAACTATTCAGACACTCTACAAATCTATTCCACGAAGAATTGCAGCTGTTCTAAAAGAAAATGGTGGCTCAACACCTTATTTATAAATAAATATTGTGTATATGCCAGGTGTTCATATTATTTTGTCCATCGCCTGTATATATTTTTAGAAATATTGTATATAGACACACTGAAACGAAGTGTATGGGCCAGGTATTTGTCCTATCATTCGTTCATGTGTTGTCTAACGATTTTATTTAATTGAATAAGCGTTGTTTTTATCATTATTTACTGAGTTTTCCAACGTCAATTTTATATCTCCTGTTTTTCTTCAGAAGTGCTGCGTGTATATGCACCAGTGTGTTATACGTCAAGGGGCACTTTTTTTTTACTGTTGCCAAGAAACGGCAAGAAATGTTGAAGAAAGCAGTTAAACATATTTTTGAGCCAAAGGTATTTTCTATAATGCGTTCCTTAAGCGTATCAACTGATACGAACTGAAATATAGGCACTTAAAATGTACGGCTTAAGAAACAGCGTGATAGAACTTAATCACTTAGGCAAAATATTTGCTCACAAACGTGGCCTAATCCGTTTGCGATAATTTGTCTGTCTTGTCATTTATTCTGGTTTTAGGAAGCGTTTTACTTCAGATAATATAACGAACTTAAGTTACGTGTTGGACATTAGTGGCAATACGCTGTTACGTGTGCCGCTTGTTGAGATGTATTCTGCGTGTCGAAGGCTTATGGAACGCGGGAGGGGTGCGCTAAAAGCGATCCAGGCACTAGTATTCAGTGACATATCGCATCTACGCGTAAACTACGGGACTAGAGTGCAGTTTTTGTGTTGACAACTCGTATTTATGAAACTTACATTCGTGAACCTTTTTTTTTAATAACGTAGTATGGAAGCTAAATATAAGCTGCACGCCCCTATATTTTATTAAATCTCGCGTGGCAAAGGTTTTGTGTCTACAAATGATGGTGAAACGTCTATTTTGTTTTATCTATATTCACATTTGAAAAACACAAACTTGAAAACGTAAATGGAAAACGGAAACTTTCGTTTCGTGAAAAGTTTCGTAATTGTCACTCGTAGGTAGACAGTATTGGACACGTTAATGGCCCGCCTACCTGTAGTTATTTTGCGCGTTCGAGGCCTCGAAACGCGTGAGCTGTAAGGGTGAGTGAGTGAAAAGTTACAGGTGGCTCTTGAGAGCCGATGAGGGTGATTGAGGTGAGTACGGAGCAGCGTCGGGAATAAAGGGCGGGGGAAACGGGAGATCTCCGAGAAAACCCGCCGACCAGCGGCATTGTCCGGCACGATTCCCACGTGCGAAAATCCGGGAGTGGCACGGTCGGGGATTGAACCCAATTTGCCTTGGTGGGAGGCGAACAGGCTATCCGCTCAGCCACCGTGGTCCCGTGATCTGTAAGGCTGACTCTTGCTCACTCACCACTTACCTCGGTGTCTCTACGTGCAAAGCGCTAAATTGGTGTGCAGTTTTGTCGTGGGCGACTCGCCTGAACGCGACTTTTAGTGATAACTCTATAATTTTAAGACTCTATAATTTTAAGGCACGCTAATAAAGATAAACGTATAATGCGTGTCTGAAGACAATTGTTAAGTTTATACGAGTATATAAAAAAATTGAGCAGCTAAAACTGTTCATGGAAACATCCGTTCTAACCATTTTCTCGCCCAAATAAAATGTATTTTGGATCTGAAATGAGAACTTGATACTTGTCTTTGGAGAAGAAACGTTTCTTCAAAAAAAATCATTTTCGTGCTTAGACGCCAATACAAAGTATACTCGTGTTTTAAACCAAATTTCTGTAATGCACTTCGTGCGCCAGCTAAGCAGAACCCTTAGCAGTTTTTAATGAAACTATTTTCTTACTGAAAGTCAAAGCTCTTGAATGTATTTCGCCTGCCAAGGTATACTCTGCCTCAGTTACGAAGACCAATTTTTTGACAGTTACCTTTAAGGCAGCGCCGATGCTGTTATTTTGATGACGTACCCTTTCCCCGAGCTGTTCAGACACATGAAAACCATGATGTTTGTGTTTATTTTGTCAATTCGACACAAAATTGTTTTCACGAACCCTTTCCTATTCAGAGAATATTATTTTGTGCCTGGCGCGGAGTTGGGTACACGTCGTTCAACCTAACAATTTTCAGCCTTAAATAAGGCAGAATTAATTTTAGGCTGAAAGATTTTAGGCTGGGTGACTTTGGACTGAGTGACTTTAAACTGAGTGATTTTAGGATGAATTATTTAATGTAGAGATATGATTTTAGGATGAGTGCTTTTAGGCTGAGTGACGGTTCCCCGCAGAGTTGTCAAAAGGCGACCTTCGTATAGTCCATTCACGGTTACTTCCAACTTTTCTGAAGCACTACTTAAGTTTTACTTCCAGGATATTCCTCCGCCTCATGCAAGCAAAGCTTAACCGAGTCTAGAAAATTACATCATAGGGACAGCGCACCGTATTCGTGCGCACTCAGTGTAACAATATTTGGCATAAGAACTATTTCTCGCCAGGCATTACCAACATACCTATTTTCTCCCTATTTTTATTCATATTAATTTTAAATGAAATATTATAATTTTAAAACAAAATATAAGTAAAAGTTCAATTTAACCAAAAATAAAGTGTTTTTATGTTAACACAAGTACGAGTATAACACGATTGTGATACACGACGTATATNAAAAATAAAGTGTTTTTATGTTAACACAAGTACGAGTATAACACGATTGTGATACACGACGTATATAGGAAAAAAACCAAACAGATAATTCATGGGGTGATGTTTCAAAGGTTTGATTCACAAAGTGTGAAGAAACCGAGAATAGACTATATCAGAGATAGAGTTCAAGCGGCGCTCNCCGTTCTAACCATTTTCTCGCCCAAATAAAATGTATTTTGGATCTGAAATGAGAACTTGATACTTGTCTTTGGAGACGAAACGTTTCTTCAAAAAAAAATCATTTTCGTGCTTAGACGCCAATACAAAGTATACTCGTGTTTTAAACCAAATCTCTGTAATGCACTTCGTGCGCCAGCTAAGAAGAACCCTTAGCAGTTTTTAATGAAACTATTTTCTTACTGAAAGTCAAAGCTCTTGAATGTATTTCGCCTGCCAAGGTATACTCTGCCTCAGTTACGAAGACCAATTTTTTGACAGTTACCTTTAAGGCAGCGCCGATGCTGTTATTTTGATGACGTGCCCTTTCCCCGAGCTGTTCTGACACATGAAAACCATGATGTTTGTGTTTATTTTGTCAATTCGACACAAAATTGTTTTCACGAACCCTTTCCTATTCAGAGAATATTATTTTGTGCCTGGCGCGGAGTTGGGTACACGTCGTTCAACCTAACAATTTTCAGCCTTAAATAAGGCAGAATTAATTTTAGGCTGAAAGATTTTAGGCTGGGTGACTTTGGACTGAGTGACTTTAAACTGAGTGATTTTAGGATGAATTATTTAATGTAGAGATATGATTTTAGGATGAGTGCTTTTAGGCTGAGTGACGGTTCCCCGCAGAGTTGTCAAAAGGCGACCTTCGTATAGTCCATTCACGGTTACTTCCAACTTTTCTGAAGCACTACTTAAGTTTTACTTCCAGGATATTCCTCCGCCTCATGCAAGCAAAGCTTAACCGAGTCTAGAAAATTACATCATAGGGACAGCGCACCGTATTCGTGCGCACTCAGTGTAACAATATTTGGCATAAGAACTATTTCTCGCTAGGCATTACCAACATACCTATTTTCTCCCTGTTTTTATTCATATTAATTTTATATGACATATTATAATTTTAAAACAAAATATAAGTAAAAGTTTAATTTAACCAAAAATAAAGTGTTTTTATGTTAACACAAGTACGAGTATAACACGATTGTGATACACGACGTATATAGGAAAAAAAACCAAACAGATAATTCATGGGGTGATTTTTCAAAGGTTTGATTCACAAAGTGTGAAGAAACCGAGAATAGACTATATCAGAGATAGAGTTCAAGCGGCGCTCTCCAAGAGGTCAACGAACCTCCGGGCTGGAGGTGAAACGAACAGAATCAACAGCCCGTCCCCTGGCAAGGATGATTATCCGCGCGAACGGGGGGACGGGCTAGATAGATACCCGCGCACAGAGGGTTTGGGTGGGTCGAGATGCGTCTGAATGGGGGAGGTTTCGCGGAGGCAGCCGACTCTCGCGCCGTCAAATGCTCCCGCGGGGACAATGTCACTCGCTGGCCTTGTTGCCTTGGGAGGCGGGGAGGGAGCAGCGCGCGCCAGCAGCTCGTCTCGCCATATTGTGTAAGCCGAGCCGGGGCCATTAGCGCAGCTGCCCGGCCAACAAGCCCGCCCGCGAGCAACAAGCGCCTGCCGACCGCCATGACTCATGCCGCGCTCCTCAAGGCGCCATTCTACGTTCTTAATGGCCCCGCCTAGCAAGCCGGCAGCCGCCAACTTCAAATGGGTAATCAATGTTAAACGAAATTCCTTCTCATTGCATCAATTTTAAAGATTACTATTTCAGACAAACCCCATTTTGACGTGACTTTTCTCAGAGAATATTATTTAAAAAAAAAAAAAATTATTCATATTTTTATTATGATAAGTAAATTTAAATATTACGTTTTAGAAAAAAAATTAACAAATTGACCGTTATGATGTCTTAACATAGCAAAGTTGAATACTTTTCTTTTTCCTGTTTTGAAACATACAGACAAAAAGAAAACTAATTTCCTTATATTCTATCATTCCCTTGATTTGTTTTCTTTTATTTTTGTTTCGAAATCATATAAATTTATATTTCGTAACGTTATCATGCAGTCTTATTTAACATAAATATTACATGTTTCGTCTATGTGCTATAAACACTTTTTAGCTTGAATATTAAATGTTACATTTTTGCTATTAAACGCCCTTGAAATTAGGGTGGCTTATGATAAGGCAGCGTTAGGTCCTCCCAAGCTCTTGTGTACATCAACGGTATTTTAAACTACAATGCAGAGCATGCTGTTTTGATATGGCTCTTCGCAAAATAATTCCGACGTTGCGATTCGCATTTTGGTTATTGCGCAACTGACAAACGAACTTAAGTTTATATTTCCTCAAGGGTAAGAAAGTAACACTGTCATTCTCCACAGGGACACACTAATTCAGTTTGTTTCCAGAATTCAGGAGCAGGGTACCACCTAAAATTATTTTACGTTACATGATAGAGGCGTAGAAGTTTTAATGAACATTTCTACATTTGGTAGCAGTGTTCATATACACACAGAGCAGAGGTAAACTCATAACACAACTATGGTGTCTGTCTACCTGTTTGAATGTTTTGTTTTTTTCGTGTATTCGGATTCATTAAAGAGTTAATAATGTTGAAATTTTTTAAAAGTCTTAGAGTGTAGCCAGGTTCCCTAAGGGATGGAAGTCATAATTAAATAAAATAGTTAATAATAATTTCCTACTTCATATACAGTNGTAGCCAGGTTCCCTAAGGGATGGAAGTCATAATTAAATAAAATAGTTAATAATAATTTCCTACTTCATATACAGTCAATCCACACAGTAATATACAAAACTTAATATATCGACATTAATTGCTATCACTTGCAATTTATTTACCGGTAATATTTACTTATTCGTCCATCACCTAACAGGAATTAGTAAATCAAGTAGTTAAAAACCAGTATCTATAAACCATTTACTAACATCTTTGAATTATTTTTAAGAATTATATATTTGATATCTAACAATTACAGTAATGACAGTCAAGTGTCTATCACACGTCCATTCAGTCCCACATTTTTTTCAGTCCAGATATCGCCAGTCTTTCCTGTTCGTATTATATTGGAGCGCCCTGAGCGCTCACATACATAGTAGCCCACCATTCTTAGTATAGAGTCCATTCAAGCTAACTGCCNATATTGGAGCGCCCTGAGCGCTCACATACATAGTAGCCCACCATTCTTAGTATAGAGTCCATTCAAGCTAACTGCCAACTTTTCAGAAGCCCTGCTAAAGTTCTACATTCAGAATATTCCTCCGCCTCGTGCAAACAAAGCTTCTCCAAATCTAGAAAATTACACGGAAGGTAATATGCACTGCATTCGTGTGCACTCGCAAACGTAATATTTTACATAAGAACTATTTTTTACTACGCATTACCAACACTCCAACTTTTACCCGGTTTTTTTATATAAATTATAAATGGGATATTATAATTTTTTGATTAACCGTAGCATGGCAAGTTATATTGTGTTGTACGGTAATATTCTATCTATTATTTTTAAAGAGTTTATAAATGTAATTTTCCTCCAGAAGAGTCCCTAATATTACAAATAAATTGCACTTAGGAAAACCATAACTAAAAAATATTTTATTACTTACACTTGCCAATGTAATTTTGATCATTCCGCGAAAGTTTTTCACTTAAAAAGATATTCTCCTAATTCTTTGTTTACTTAGTTACATGTTTACGTTTAGAAGTATTGTAATCCTTTCCCTCTCCCAACAGTAGCAAACTTTTAACCTCACTTTATTTCATAATTAGTTTAATGATCAAACAGTGCCCGCCCTTTCCCGTATAGCACGTCTTCGACGCTGCCTTTATTTTAAAGTTTGCTATGTTAAGTCTGCGTGTTTCGCAAGTTTTCTAGTGTATGTTATCTTATTTCTTGCTGCATCGGTTTCGATAATATTTAAAGTTTCGTAGTCCGTGAAGACTATTATGTAAATTGTTGCACCGATTATAAGTGGCTGACTTCGCCTCAGTTTTAAAACGACATAAATCACAATAATAATGAATGCACCCATCTTAAGTTACAAAGTATGCCGCAAAACGTTAAAATGTTGTGTTTTAAAGTGTATTATTTACAATTGTTAGGAGCAAAATGAAAAATCTAGCTATTGCTTCAAAACTATCATTTTTCTATTATTTTCATAACTAGTAAACGTTTGATCTATATATTTGGGGAACTACATTTGACAAGGAGCATTATGACAAGTTAGTTATAAGAATAAACCATGTGGTAGTTATATTACTTTAATAAATATAGAAATAATTTTACACGCCTGTGGACGTACTGGAATAATATTTACAGTTTCGATGNATTATGTAAATTGTTGCACCGATTATAAGTGGCTGACTTCGCCTCAGTTTTAAAACGACATAAATCACAATAATAACGAATGCACCCATCTTAAGTTACAAAGTATGCCGCAAAACGTTAAAATGTTGTGTTTTAAAGTGTATTATTTACAATTGTTAGGAGCAAAATGAAAAATCAAGCTATTGCTTCAAAACTATCATTTTTCTATTATTTTCATAACTAGTAAACGTTTGATCTATATATTTGGGGAACTACATTTGACAAGGAGCATTATGACAAGTTAGCTATAAGAATAAACCATGTGGGAGGTATATTACTTTAATAAATATAGAAATAATTTTACACGCCTGTGGACGTACTGGAATAATATTTACAGTTTCGATGACGATTCGAAAATCAGTTTTTAAATTGTGTACTTTATTTAAAAAGAAAAAAAGAATTCTTAATATATTGGCCAGAAACGTCATGTATCGATAAGTAATACAAAAAGAAATAGAAAATCTGGACGGTTGGTTCGCCTTCAAGAAATCATATAGAGATATTGATTTATATCGGTTGTAATTCGTGTAGAGGGGAAATGAGCGGTGTTTAAAATAGACGAGATGTATTTAATAAATACTTAAACTTCGATTTCAATAACATCTGCGATGTGTTAGGGAGGGAACGATGATGGGGGGGGGGACATCATAACTAAAATGCAGTAGCAGAAGACCAACAATGAGCTTCTTCCACTCAGTTTAATGAGGCTCTCCGGCCTTCGCAAGTAAAATAAATATTACTTCACTGGGTAGCTGCTGCTAAAGAAGGCTGCTTCAGTCTCTACGATTGTCAGGGGGAAAGGGAAGAAAGTGTTTTTTACTAAGAAACGTTAATTCCGGAAAATAAAACATTGTGAAGTAAAGATATTCAGTAAGAAGTAATTTCTTAGACTTCTATGTTTAAAGTATGGGTGAGTGTGGGAAAGAGAGAGAGAGAGAGAGAGAGAGAGAGAAAGAGGGAGCTAAAAAGAGGGAGATGCATTTATGTAAAAACAAAATTGCCAGTAAATTGTGCGAATTCAACTCTGCAAAGAATGTAATAAATATTCTTCGTCCTTGTTTCAATAAATACCGACGTATTCTTAAAAACTTAACATTTACTTATAACTACTCAAGAGCCACAAGGTATTTTCCATATTGTGATAATATATTACGGCTTGGCACATGATGTCGATGGCAACTTGATAAAAATAACTAATAATTATAAAAACAACATTCGTTATGTATTTTTCAACAGAACATATGACAATTTAACATAAAATCTTAATTTGTACAAATGAAAAGAAAAATATTTTAACACGAAGTTTGGTTTAATCTATTGTTCTTAAGTGGTACTTTACGATTTATTTGAAATGCGATAGTTGATTCACCTTCAGGAAGAGTTTTACTCCCAAATACTGTACTTAAAATTAAAATTTTTTCTCAAAAATTAAAATTAAAAATAAAAAATGCCAAACAGCGCAACAAATTTCTCAGAAATATTTTTTAAAACGTTTTAATAGCGTGCAAAATTATTTTGAGTTGCTGCTTATCGTGTTAATTTTGTACGATTTTGAGATTTGTAACTGTAAAAATTACATTAAAAAATGCCTCCATTGTTGTGCTTTCTTCGTATCTCAACGATAAAAGAACATGATATACTAAAAATGTAGAAGAATAATTTCACCCTCTTGATAGCCATTAACAGGGTTGGTTCTCACAGAGGAAAGGTAGTGGACACTGTCGTGATGTGGCAGATTACTCTGAGTAAGGTTGATTCTACTCAGGTTAGCAACAAAACGAGTTTTCTTATGGGAGCGTTTGGCATAGTTCCGCCACTAGATGCGTAGTGTTCTAAAGAGACCACTTTCAAAAAACGTTTTAAGCTTCGTGAATAATAAAAGAGAAAAATTTCATTTAGTTACGTAGTTATTTTACATTTTATTTATAATTATTGCGATTATTTTTTTACGGAGAAAATAGAGAAAATCTGGTACACATGCGATACTAGCTCTTACCAGGTGGCGAAAAATTTTAGTTGCCAAACTAAAAGCATTGAGCTTCCCAAACCTGAGTAAAATATACCTTACTCTGTGTATGCAAGTTAGTTCCCCATCATCTTCCTACTCCAATGCCCATCTTCAATCTGCCGCTGCTTCTTCACATTCATCTTATCTCAACTAATACATTTTTCGGTCTGGCTGAAACGACGTATCTGTTTATTGAGTAGCGCAGTAGGCCAAAATTGATACCAAAATTCACTTATTTTGTTGGCCAACCCTGCAGTTGGCCACAACTTGAGTTTTCAAATCCAATTTTTGTTACTGTATATTCGCGGTATCTTCACACTTTTTGAAACAAACATTTGAAAAGTCACCCCATTTACGACGTGTTTGGTTGCATTATAAATATGTAATTTTGTCACAAGCGTTTTATACTTCTGTAACATAAAATTACTTAATTGTTTTTGGTTAAATTACACTTTTCCTTATATTTTATCTATTAATTATAACGTTTCATTCATAATTTATATAAATAAAAAAGAAAGGTGTGCAGGTAACGCCTAGTAAGGAATAGTTCTCATGCAAAATGTTATTAGACTGGGCGCGCACAAATGCGGTACGTTGTTCCTATGGTGTAATTTTCTAGACTTGGTTGAGCTTTCTTTGCATGAGGTGGAATAGAATCCTGAAAGTATAACATCAGTAGGGCTAGTGAAAAGTTGGATGTAATCGTGAATGGAGTATAGTTGAACATGATAATGAGCTTCACATATCTAAATTCTTAAGTAACTTAAATATATGTCGAGTAAGTCAAATATAATTGTTAAAAAAAGCCGAATTTCTTTTAATTAAACAAAACCTTTAGTAGTTACTTCACTTCCTTCTACAAGAAATTAAAATAAAACTCTACCAGTTTGCAAAACTAAATATAATTTTATTTATAAATTTATNCACTTCCTTCTACAAGAAATTAAAATAAAACTCTACCAGTTTGCAAAACTAAATATAATTTTATTTATAAATTTATTTATAAATGAAGTAAACTCGCAATTTAATTGCGAGTTTACTTCATCAATAAAAATATTAAACTATGTAAAAACCAGTAACGTTTTATTGCGTTTTTACTACAGAAATAATTTTTAAGTGTTAAAATTATATTTAGTATATATCTTACGACAAATTTGTCATTGCTATTCGTATGTTTCCTGGCAGGTTCTTCATAAAATATGATCGTGCACTGAGTAATTGAAGTCACTTTGCAGTAGCGACTTTGGTGATTTTTGACATTTTTTCTTTATGTTCCCTTATGGCTGCTGAACTCATGAATCCATGTCTGCACTAACGCGTTCCTGCGTATCTGCCGTAAAACTTTTATGGTCGTGGGAAACTTTACGAGAAGATATATTACTATTTCTCTACTTTGCCTTGTGTTTTGAAACTTTGCGTTGAATTTCCTCCTAAAAGGATACGGCTTCCCTTCTTTATTGCGGTACCAACTACTTGTTTCCTCAAACCTTTAAGAAGACATACGACATGATTCTTCGCAGAAGGCATGGTCTTGTGTGAATTTTCCCTCGTTGATGTACTATGCTCAAAGTTACACTACTTACGTTATCTGAAAATTGACATGATCAGCATTTTATTGAAATTTATGTGTCGAATTAATTTTCTGTTTGTTAGTTATTATTTCCATCAAGTGGCGTTATCGTTATATAACCTACAAAAAGTAGTATATTTTTATGTCCCCCNTTTGTTAGTTATTATTTCCATCAAGTGGCGTTATCGTTATATAACCTACAAAAAGTAGTATATTTTTATGTCCCCCTATATTTTTTTCTAACCGATGAATTAGTTATAAATCAGAATGTTTAATATGTACTTACAAAATTTTTATAAAAATTTTACACAATTTTCTTGGTGTTAAATATTACCGTATTAGTACGTTGAACTTGGTAAATAAATAGATTGAGATCAATACATTTTGTGATTTTTACCAAAAATAATGCTGGNAATACATTTTGTGATTTTTACCAAAAATAATGCTGGTTTTTTTTTTGGCGTTTTCATTATTATGAGATGCGTTTAGGATACATTTCTCAATTTGAGTTGATATATACTCAATTTCTCATACACAGTAATTAAATAAAACTGTATTTAGCTTAAAAATTGTAATGAGAAAATTGTAGCTTCTTCCACCTTTTCCGCTGTCAGACGATTCATGTTGTATGTTTTCTTTCGTCATATTCGTACTCATCATAAACGATTACGCCCGTGTTCAATNATCATAAAGGATTACGCCCGTGTTCAAGTACTGGCTCATCTCCAAAGCAATGACAATTGCTGTTCCTTAACAATCAAAATTATTTAAAAACTTTTCATTCAAGTTTTTTAATGAAGGGCAGGAAATTTGCTAGTTAGGCAACACTAAAATACGTGTTATAGCTTAGCACCTGTTAACAAGTATAAAGTTGCAGAAGTGATCTAAAGCCATTCGAAATGAGAATGAAACTTTTCTCTTTGGGAGCCTAATAAATCCATAACTTAGACGAAGCGATAAACAGATACGCTAGATCGTGGCGTCTCAAGAGTTAAGACGTATGAGTTCTGAAGTTTACATTTTACTGACTTCTCGAAACGTAGATGAGAGTTAAAAACCACATATATTTACATAAATTAAGAAGTATAAATTACTTTGTTACCAGGTAAATCTCAGAGGATTCAACGTAAACATGACTGGTTATTCTCATATATATAGCCCTAGGGAATGTTGCTTTTCCAAGTCATATATTTCACTTTCAGGTTAGCAGCTTATCTAACTATTTGAAAAATACCCAAATAGTCAGTTGGCAGCCTAAATAAAGCTTTTGAATTAGCTTTATGGCATAGACCTACGATTGATTCAAGAAGATTCTTAAAACTTAAATATAGTAATTTTTTAATATATATAAATATTGGTTTGTTGTTTTCAATGATCGTCATTTCCACCTAAGGTATCAGCAGGCCAGTTTGCGATGCGTTTAAGAAGCTTTGATTCAAAAAATCGTTGTCGTTTATACGAATGTATTAAATGAAAATTTTAAGATAACATAGAAGAATAAGTTTGTCTTTCAGTTTAATATTTACATATTTCGCAGTGAAATTTTACGTTCTAGTAAATTAGACATTTAAGATTTTTCTCTTATTTTCTGTAAAAATGATCATATTTATAGTGAATCAATAAGGAAAATAGTTTAAGATGTTTCCTATGCATTTACTCGAATATAGTGTTTCGTCATAGTGGAGACATAGCTATCCAGGCCACTGCGTTTCATAACCGAATGCAAATGGCTCTAATAATCCTGGCTTTGCTGAGGACGAATTATTGAAAGCTCATATCTCCCCCCCCCCC
>NQII01000332.1:725478-777592 GCA_002778355.1 Clitarchus hookeri | reverse complement strand
ATTTCACGAGTGTACCGTGAATATCGGGAATCCGGTAAAACATCAAATCTTCGACATCGCTGCGGCCGGAAAAATATCGTGAACGAACGGGACAAACGACGAATGACGAGAATCATTAAACGTGACAGACGTGCAACCCTTTCTCAAATTGGCGCAGATTGGATTTGTGGACTGCCCTGCTGTATTCATGGTGTGAATTGCCTCCTGCATACCTTCAGACATTAGTCGAGTCCATGCCACGTTGTCTTGCAGTACTTCTGGGGGGGGTGGGGGCTTCATGATATTAGGCAGGTGTAACAGTTTTTTTGTCTCTTCAGTGTATATCTCTGCGTACAGAAGAANTCATGATATTAGGCAGGTGTAACAGTTTTTTTGTCTCTTCAGTGTATATCTCTGCGTACAGAAGAAGTAAAATAAGTAAGTCTTGAACCCGCGAACTTTTGCATATTAAGGAGGACTTTTACTTACTTAGCATTTGTCGGGAAAAAATTGAAAAAAAAGGGGGGGGGCGAGAGAGGAATTTTTTACTTCGGTTAAGTTACGTCGTTATTACTTCTCAAAAATGTATTTGCAGTGTAAATTATATATACAGGATATTTCTTGGTGTAATCAAACGACACGGCACGGTCACATAGTACTTAACAATACAGAGGTGAAATGATTGCGCGTGCTGCGAACTCTTAACAGCACACAGCAGCAAAATGGCCTCACCGGCCAGCAACACAGAGGAACGTTGCCCACCAATCACAGCTCCTGGAGACTAACTTGCCAGGCGGCAGCCCGGCCAACGGGGAATATTCCGTAACGTTCAACAGCCAATCAGACCAGGGTCCGTTTCCACAGCTTCGCGCAGCGAACCAACCACCGAGTTCACTTACAAACCACAACGCCACTTCGACTGTACACTTAGCTTAATTGTGGCACGCAAGTGACCTTGATCTAAGTGCGCCGAGTTGCTGATTGGCTACGTGTTGCAGTGGAATGGGCTTGGATGTGCCTGATTGGCTCCGCTGTGCTGTTCACGACTCCGAGGCTTGGCTAGAGTCCGGCGGGTCCGTCTCAGGATGACTTCGCGCCGTTCTACCCTCGCGTGAAGCAATTTACCGGGGCGTGCGGCTGCAATTTCAAGACACGTGCGGCAGTTTCGCTTCTATACACTTAGCCAACCAACGCGGTAATACGAGCTTACATAAATACTACATTATTTCGATTGCTATATTTTTTTTTNTATACACTTAGCCAACCAACGCGGTAATACGAGCTTACATAAATACTACATTATTTCGATTGCTATATTTTTTTTTCAAATGAAACCGTCTTTTAAAAAAAAATTCAGCAAAAAAAATAATTGAAGACAATGTGAACCTTATTAACGTTCGTATGCAGTCGAATGAGTGAGTGAGAGGAGTGAAGAGATGGGGGAGGCTCTTAACAGCGACGTCTTGAGAGCCGATGTGGATGATTGAGGACACAATGTAGCAGCGCCGGAATGAAGGACGGGGGAAACGGGGGATTCCCGAGAAAACCCACCGACCGCCTCTGTGGGAGTCGAGCAGGCTAACCGCTCAGCAGCCGTGGCCCCTGCAGTCAAATGAGATATGTAGACCATCGCCAGGTTATATTAATGTTCTGTTCCACAATTTGTTTGGTTTCTTATGAAAGTACTTTGAAAACAAAGCAGTATTCAGAGGTACTAGGAAAGTTTAAGCGTGAAGATCGTTGACAACATGTTATATCGATGCTATTTAGAGTAATCTCTTCAGGATTTGGTTTGGCTAACGCTCGGAGGAACTTTATTAACTTTAATTAGAATGTGGGTCGTGGGCTCTATACTGGGAGACAGAATAATTACGAACACGGAGGTTAAACAGCCGCGAATTACAGACGCACACGCCAGTAAAATGGCGCCACTGGCCAGCAACATGTCGGGACGCCGTTCGTAGCCAGTCAGACAGAAGGTCCTTTCCAGAGCCTCCCGTACCCAATCAATGAAATGTTACGCCCAGATCAAAAAAACCGGCACACTATTTATNAATGTTACGCCCAGATCAAAAAAACCGGCACACTATTTATATTATGTGATCTATAAATGCCGTACCTTCTCAGGGGCTCCGATAAATCAAACCGTTTCATCCCAACAAAAAAAAAATTAGCATATTTTAGAAGCTGTTGTCAGCATGAGCCTTAAAAGGCCTTGAAACGAGGAGGCAGTAGGTTCTATCCAAGTGGTTCCTCCCACACCCTCCTTCGCCCATTTACGCAGCAGAATATGTAACGCCATATAGGTGGCCGCGATTATATGTCCGCTTCTCAAAGTTCTGCTTACTTTCCACTCTCCTCCGCTCTGAATCCTCCCCTCAAGTATAGGTTGTTCGCGGTTCACTGAGTACTTTCGAAAGTCCTGCTCAAAGTAAACCTTTCTGTTCAATCTGTATTCTTGTACTACTTGTAAATTCATCGTTGCTATCGACCCGTCACTTTCTTCATGCTTCGACCAGGTGAAATTGTTAGAAACTTGTTAGTGTTTCCTAATATTTTAAGTAATTGATTTATACGCATCCATTTCAGACATGAATGTCATTTTCATAAATAATATTAATGTACATAAAATTAATTATTAAATTGTATTTTTTAATATTATAGATTATTCGCGGTAAAAAGAGCACTTTTGAAAGCCTTCTCATTTGGAATAATAGCCAATAAATATATTTAGTTTAACCTTAAATGTTACTTCTGAGCGCTGTGTAATATACGCACTCAGTTTATTACTAGCATTACAATATTTATTTAAAAAGGTTGTTAAAGGATAAAAAATGGTTAAAAGGAAAAAGTAGCTAAGGGCTCAAAGGTACTCACTTTACCGCCAAAAGTCTATAGTACCAATATTTTTCATATACACCCATATTAATTCTTATGATAGTCTTGCTTGAAGAATGCTTCCTTGCAAAATTTAATTTCTGAAGTGTCCACGTTAAAAATACAGTACTATTTAATTCAAATTTAAAGTAGGCTCGATTTAATTTATGTATAAAACCTTTAAATAAGAAAATTTTTTACAAAATATTGTAGTATTACAAAATATATGCAATCTTCTTTCACGTGCAACATAAATTATACATTTCTGACAATTGTGTATGTAGGCTGTTCACGGGAAACTAAATCATTTTTGATCGTCCTGTATGCACTTTGTGTTTTCTTGCACCATACGTGAACTTGACAGAGCTATGGGCATGATCACTTTTATTTATGCTTCCATCAAGTAAAACATTTAAATTATTAGAAAAATAAATATTTTAGAAAATTGGTAATGTTTACACTTATATGCGTTGAAATAGCAGAAAGTAGAAGATATAATTTCAGTATTCACAAATGATTACCTAACACTTTTAATTAATCGGTAATACATATAACTATTTGCCTTCCATCGTTACCAACTTTAATAAGTACATGCAAGACAGCGTGCCCGTTAAAATACATGCAAGCAGGGACACTGTATTTTTTTCAAAGGTTGTTTTCCAAAAAGCTTTCTTAACCATGAACAGATTATACTTATTTTTAATAAGTTCTGCACCTTGTACAGTCTGGTGCAATGCAGCACTGGCAGCCACTCTCCTCCTACCCTAAGCGTGTAAACCACACTGGAAGATTCCTTGGACGATGCCGTGCAAGCCTGCATGGCCGCTTGTATGGATGGTTCTATGAAAGATTTAGCCAGCTGCTGGCCGTTTCATGAACGTTTTCGTAATTGCTCGTGTGCAATTTCCAATGGAAGGTTTCCTAAACGGTTGAAATTTTAACCAATCATAGGAGGGTGAGGGAGTCATTTTATTAATTTTGTTTTGATAGAGAACGTAAGACGGATATATGGAACATTAAAAAATCACGAAAATGTTTACTGATTCTAAAACAATATTGTGTGAAAATTATGGTAAAATTCGTATTTATTTTAAACAAAATGTCCAATAATAACAACAAAACGATTAGGCTCTGTGCATAAGCGCATAACCCTGAGGTCGTGATGAGTGAAGATTGTTCCTGAGCCACAGTTGCAGAAGTGAAACCATAAAAACTGCACTCGTGTTGACTTGTGCGGCAACAGGTGTCGTTCGATAGTTTATTCCAAAGAAGCCTCCATAACAGCTGGCATGCAGGCTCAGGCAGCACGTCTCGTGGAAGCCTCCTCCCGAGCTTGTACGGTACATTTTATCGCGGCAGCTAGGATGTTAATGCTCGGCTTCACCCCTTTTGCAGAAATTCTTCGTTTTCGCGTAATAACTTCGGATTCATAGTAATAACTGATAATGTACTATTATAGAAAATTTATATTTTACGAGTTGTTTAATTTTTTTGTCCGTAATTTTAATTGTGTTTTATCTGCTTGTTTTTAATAAAATAAAAATGTTTTCTTAACTTCTAACAACAAGCAGATGACACACAGTTAAACTTACGCACAAAAATATTAAACAACTCGTAAAATGTAAATCTTTTATAATCATAAATGGTCAGTAATTACTCTGAATCCGACGTTATAACGCGAGAACGAAGAACTTTGGCAAAAGGTGCGAAGCCGAGCCTTAGCAGCAGAACAGCGATAGCGTNGACGTTATAACGCGAGAACGAAGAACTTTGGCAAAAGGTGCGAAGCCGAGCCTTAGCAGCAGAACAGCGATAGCGTCGCGAATTGCGGGAGCAAATGCGGCGCGCAGTTATCGCGACTTCGCGGAACGTCTGATTGGCCCCCGCGACGATATTATCAACCCCTTGTCGCCTGCCGCCCTACTTGTTGCGTCGCCACCTGCCGCCCTACTTGTTGCGTCGCCACCTGCCGTCTTTCGCCCCCGCCCTTACACTCCCCGATTGCCCCTTCCCCTTCATCAAAACCCACTCGCTAACCAGTTTCTCCGCTCGACGAAACCCCCGTCAGCCATTTGCTCACGAAATGAGATTTTAATTGGTATTGCTTGGCAAACAAGGGGAGTGGAGAGAGAAAAAAACAGCCCCCCCCCCTCCTCATCAAACAGCATGGCAAATACGCCGTCTCGTCAACGCCAATTACCAGCTGATGATCGCACGTGAACTGTCATCTGCTCGCTGCCCACTTCGTAGTCAATCTTCCCAGTGAACGTTAAGTTGAGGACAGGTTTTATATATTCGGTGTTTCATAATTTACTAAGCGTATTAAACACTTAATGATTTACACGTGAAGGGTAAAGGTTATACGTACAGCTAATGACAAGAGTAACCTGAACGGAACCAAAAAAAATTCTTAAGGCTCCTGCCTACCCGGTGCTTGAAATGCGTTTCGGAGTGTTTGAAATAGTCGGCTTTTCTACGAAAATATTAAACGTGGGTCCAATGTGCTGGTTTACGAAAAGACGCAGGCTTTTGAGTGCTTGCAAGACGTCTCGCACGTTAGAAACACAATTTCAAAGTGCTGTAGNTCCAATGTGCAGGTTTACGAAAAGACGCAGGCTTTTGAGTGCTTTCAAGACGTCTCGCACGTTAGAAACACAATTTCAAAGCGCTGTATTTCAACATACACGCTTCAGATACATGCAAAATTACTCAAGGCCCCTGGATTAAACCTTCCTGCAGACTTCCCAAAAATTAAATAATAGGGTCACCGCTGAAAGTCCCATAGGTACACGCAGTGCGACCAGAACATTGCACGCCAATTGAGAGCCTTGTTCTTAAGCGGCGACGGCGCACTTGATGCGCGAGGCAGTGTCGCCCTTATCGCCTCCGCGCTGCTCGGCCTCAAAATGCGGAAAACAGCGCTAGATATGCGGGAGCCTTAAAACCAAATCCGTGTTTAGGCCTGTATTTGGGAACGTTTGTGTTAGTGCGGTCTAAGACGTATCTAGGTCGTGTCTTTTATGATGCCAGCCAATTTGTACTACGTCCTTCTAACATGGGACCAGCAGCATGCGCTTACTTCCAACGCATTTGTCCATGTATGATGTTGTCACCATTGCAATGAGTCCCATGATATTTCAGTATGAGCAGTTTAATTTCTTTTCCACCACTCCAACAGTCCGTAAATATGTAATAGTTCTTGCAATATTTTGCAGAACAGAGCCTCAATTTTTTAACAGTACAATATTCATGATACTGTTTCGCTGTTAACTCAGCAGCTTTGGATGAACTGCTTAGTTTGTTTCTCAAGTCCACTTCGTATTATTCTGCAACATATAAAAGTGGCAATACTATATAGACCAAACGATATGTAGGACTACCTATGCATCAATTTTGCTCGCCCTGTCATTACACTGAAACGTGTAGGAAGACAAAAATGAACCTATTTAATTTGCAGCTGATTAATATATTTTACTTTAGACAAAATTTTATTACAGTAAAATGTTTTCCTGGCTTGCTCCCACACNTCGTATTATTCTGCAACATATAAAAGTGGCAATACTATATAGACCAAACGATATGTAGGACTACCTATGCATCAATTGGGTTAATCAGCAAAATTGTTAGAAACATAAATGAAATACTACTCATTTATGTTTCTAACAATTTTGCTCGCCCTGTCATTACACTGAAACGTGTAGGAAGACAAAAATGAACCTATTTAATTTGCAGCTGATTAATATATTTTACTTTACACAAAATTTTATTACAGTAAAATGTTTTCCTGGCTTGCTCCCACATTATAGTAGTAAGTACACTCTAAACCTGAAATAGTGAAAATGGAGCGGAATCAGTGGCAACCAGGGATCATGGCTCCACTGGAAATCAGTTGCAGCTTTGATCGTTACGGTGGCTGGATTTTACTGGTTTCAAGTTTTGGAGGAAAGAAGTGAACAGGTTAGGTTTTAATTTTGCAAACCAGTTTTAAAGAAGCACCTCCAAATCTATTTACGGATTATAATTTTTTATTTTTTTCCTTTTATATCGACAGAAGTACTTTTCGTTTAATTTATTGTGTGCAAAATTATATAAGTATATATTTCAAACACAAGTGAACGAGAAGAAACGTAAAAGCAGGTCTTATGTTGCATCTCGAGACGAGACAACGAATACCACACGATTATACTAATGTCCCGTTTATTCGACTGATTTGCCCGTCTGAAATCGCCTCTCCACTGACTATCAGTGATTAATATTTCCCTCACTTATACAAATTATTCGGGTTAAGAGTATATTCCAATCAGCTGTTGCCTATCAGTGACAATAAAAATAATTTTAAAGATGTTTTTTTCAACAGCTGTCAACTGCGAATAAGCTGTTATCTCTATCGAGGATGGTTCAGATAACAGCTGATTTCCTATTGCTATACTATTAGAAATATCTTTCAACTGACATATTTTTACGCGAGTGAGTATCGTGGCCTCTAAATTAACTCCTGGATCGTAAACGCAATGCATTTCATTTTATGCTAGCTCGTTCCAAGTTGAGGCTATGTTCGCCTAAAATCATAACCACGTAACCGATTAATAGCAATTTTAGCAAAATTTGTCATGTACGTAATGCTATGGTAGTCCATGTATATTAATTGCGCTTTAAACTGAACATCACAAATTGTACAAAGAAGTTAATGAAACATCCAAATTTAAGGATATTGTAGGGATCGTGCATGAGCTCCTTTAAGGATACGTCCAAAATGCCGAGAGCACATTATAGAAGACTATACTGATCATGTGAAAACTTCAGGAATATTGGTGTACTTAATGCTGACGTAAGCATGGAAGACCACTCGTGGTGTAAACAAGTAACTATCATTAAATTCATATACTCGTGTCTTCTGCTTATTGTACTGCAACGCATGACCGCCAATTCCGCGAGTGGACTTGTGAAACTGGCATTGTTTGTCAGTTCTATGAATGCGTATATTATCAATTTAATATGGAACATCAAATTGTTTGGAAGATGTTTCCTATTCTATGCGATTAATCAAACTGCCGTCATTATTATTGTACAAAATTTTCTAATATATACTCGTTGGAACTTAGATAACAACATTTCATTATTCGGTTAAGAATAAATGTGTTGGTGATGTATTTAATTGAAATTCGACACAGTTAAAATAATTTTTGTTCTTAATTAATGAAGTCTTGAACCATTTCTGTATTGAATTAGTTTGAGCCGATAAAAATTTCTGGATTGTTTTCGGATTGTCAATGACGGCCCAAGCAATTAACTAGTGTTTTTAAACCCAGATGCAAAAAAAAAAAAACCAATTTTATGCACAACACTATGGCGGAATCTTTAATATTAAATTTAACGGAAGTAATTTCAGTGTGAGTCGAAGTGCTCGGGAAAAGCGGACACAGAGAAACAGGCCGAGAAATGATTTCATGAGGTTTTCTTTCAAAAGTACAGGAGGTTGAAAAGGACAGCGGGAGAGGAGGAAAGCTGAAAGAGACAACGTCCCCGGAATGCGTTCTTGAATCACGCTATCGAGCGACACACGCGCAACCAGATTCCGGATGCAAATGACAGCAACACAATGCTTGGGAAAAAATGTCGGAGAAAAGACTTTGAACGTGAAAAGACACTCTCGGCAAAGCCGGGCGGAAACGTGTCGGCAAACATCGATGCGCGGATCGACCACTCGCATGGGCTGAAGGCGTGAACAAAAGCCGAGACAGATAGCTGGCGACGAGGATAAAAAAAAAAGTGATGGTAGACTGAGTACAGTCGCGTGGGAAGGCAAGAGACTCCTCTTTTAACCAACTTCTAAAAAAAAAATAAAAAAACCTTGAAAATTAACATTTTAAAAATAAATAAAAATTGTAGTGTATTCGCTTTCTTCAAGTAACACAAGTAGAAGGGAAACCAAACAAAAGTGGTTAAAGTAGATCAAGTGCAAACCTATTCCTTCACCTCAACGAAATGGCCTATAAATCCTATTTATTCTACAAAATTCCCCCAGAAAATTTCTTCTTAGTAAATCGGAAGACAAAGATGCACACAAAAGCGCAAATGAATGGTCTAGTGCGTGGACAACAAATGTTTCCTTAAATGTATAATTATTGAACTGCAGGTTTTGCAATAAATATTAGATCACCATTAAAGCTTTCTGGATAGCCATACGTAGAGTTTGGAATTTATATAGTTTTCAGTTGGGAGTTCGTTGATCAGGCCTCAAATATTTCAGAAAGATGGACGGAGGGTAGGTTGGTCTAAAAAGAGGGTAGGGGAAGATTTATATTACTTACATTACTGATGTTATCCTTATGTATATAAGAATGAGATTTACCTGACTGGCCTGGTGCGGCAAGGCCACATACTGTCCACTACTGGGTTTCATCGCAGTAACAAGTAAGTTGCATCAGAAAGAACTTTCTCTTGCAAAATAGTCTTACTCTGTTTGCACATTACAACGTTTCCCGTCTTAAATGAATTGTAATTTTACTCCTATTGCACTTAGTCATTCACCTGCATTTTTAAAGTTTTCAAGAGCCTTTCTTTCGGATGGTAAAATGATCATCGGGAGATATTTTAAGGGCTAAAAGATTAGAAAGTTATGTGTAATTGAACTTAGCTGACCATTAGATGGCAATACATGGGCTCATGGTGCTCGCGATGAACTAGTTTGTAGCTCCTAATAACTTTCTTACTTCGTATAAGTTACTACATGGTAAGCATTCCAAGTGCCGTTTTCACCAAGGGAGATAACTATATTTTATTGACTTTAAGTGCCGAAATGTCTCGATAATCCGTCTTTCAAGTTTCGCCACGCATCTTACCTCGATTTTTTCTGTACATCGAGATAAAATATGTAAACTGCCGATTTTGCTGGATACAATAATTTTATCGGGAAAATTTTAAACAAATACATCGTGCTCTTTGCAAATAAATTTGGAAAGTTGCGGGAGAATTAATTATTTGAAGAATATTAGCATAATATGAGGTCTATACAGTAATAAACACAATACTATCTGGAAACGATAGGAAAATGACGATGTCTGAAAATTAATATGGCAAATAGTAACTGGAGCAATTATCGTTTTACTCTATAAAACATTTTTGTTAAATTGAAATACTCATTGAATTTGTCAGATTTTGCAGTTCGATACTTTTATTCGCTGCATCTGATTTAATTTCAGGTTATTTATTCCTACGTGGTTTGTCCAATACCCAAAATATGTATCCTGTTACTCTTTGTGTTGATACGAATGTTAAATTTGTAAAATAAACGCTGTCAATAATAGTAGAGTTTATTTAAGATGTAAAACGCGTACACATTCAAAAATGCCGAAAATAATTTATATTATGAACAACACAATAAAACTATACTAATAAAGCAATGAAAAAAAAAAGAAACCATAAGAACTTAAGAAAACACTTTAAATTTAAAGTCCGTATTTTCATAGGTTCAATTTTCACAGTATGGTATTTATTTCAGCACGTTTGCTGATTTCTTCGGTGATTGCTGATTACCAATACTAGTGCAGGGAGACTTTCCCGTGTTTTTCTTTAGAAGAGTGTTCAGTCGTACTAGCCGTTCTTTAGAAGAGGGTTCAGTCGTACTAGTCGTTCTTTAAAAGAGTGTTCAGTCGTACTAGTCGTTCTCTAAAAGAGTGTTCAGTTGTACTAGTCGATCTTTAAAAGAGTTTTCAGTTGTATTAGTCGTTCTTTAAAAGAGTCGTCAGTTGTACTAGTCGTTCTTTAAAAGAGTGTTCAGTTGTATTAGTCGTTCTTTAAACGAGTGTTCAGTTGTACTAGTCGTTCTTTAAAAGAGTGTTCAGTCGTACTAGCCGTTCTTTAGAAGAGGGTTCAGTCGTACTAGTCGTTCTTTAAAAGAGTGTTCAGTCGTACTAGTCGTTCTTTAAAAGCGTGTTCAGTTGTACTAGTCGATCTTTAAACGAGTGTTCAGTTGTACTAGTCGTTCTTTAAAAGAGTGTTCAGTTGTATTAGTCGTTCTTTAAAAGAGTGTTCAGTTGTACAAGCGTTCTTTAAAAGAGTATTTCGTATGAAAGAAATCGAAACCATCATTAATATTAAATATTGTGAGGATGGAACATTTCAGAAAACAACAATTTTTCAGTGACGTGGATATTAGTTTTCCCCTCTGTAACATGTTAGTTTGGCACCTCGCCTATTTTAGGATATGCTAACACTTTTCGTCACAAAATTTAACAAAATATTTTTCTCTTCTACAAAAAATCATTGTTTTGTCGCTTCTATTCGTGAGAGTACCATCTGGTCTCCTCACAACTATTCATTAAATGTATATAAAATAACAATTTCGCTGTTGGGTGAGCCATCGGGGTATTTTTTTTTCTCCATATCGCAATAAATATATCTCGATTTTTTTGAGTTGACTAAGTCATGGTGAAACACACATCACTTTATATACGTAAAAATCGGGGTTTTACTTTTAATATCGATAAAATTATCTTGATTTTCCAAAAAAAAAAATTCTGTTCTTAGTTAGTGAGACCGGCCCTAAAAAAGTTTAAAGGTTTCTGCTGAAATTCTCGACGCACTAAAGCTTTGGGTAGTTAAGTGTGATGTATCACGTTCAATGCCGACTGTAAAACACAAAACACATGCTCATGTGTGTTTGTGGGAATCATTTTATAAAAATAAATATGGGAAAGGAAATACATGGAGAATTGGTTTCAAGCTTGTTTGACATGTAATACAATAACATGGAAATTCCTTGAAACTCATCTCAATGACAGAACGGTATCATACGGTATTGATAAAACCTAGCCTAATAACCTAATAACTTCGGGTAAAATAACTTCAAGCGTGGCCAAAGTTGCGTACTGCGCTAAAGATAAGGAGTATGTACTGTATGTCAAATAACTGCATGCTAGTTAATTGTAATTCGCTTTAAATATATATTTCTTGGGGAAGATTTTTGGTAACAGAAAGTCTGATACTGATAGAGATCTAGTTAGGGGATATCTCAGGTTGCGAACAACTAATTTAAGCCAATGTTGTTTGGAAACCATTGAAATCAAGACATTTCGTTATACTTATTATATATGAGCTTACTTGTGATATGTGGAAATCACGAAAATGCAACGTATACTACGAAAGTTTTGAGTAAAGCGTTCATCAACATCATTGACTTCAAGGATTAGGACTACTGGCATATTTGACCCCCCCCCCTTTCCCCTTGTTTCCAAGGACGGCCTTGTACAGCTTTCTTACAGTTTTTCAAAATAATTTCTACCACATTCAGTATACACATTTGCATCCTTCTATGTCAAACATCAGATAAGTTCCTCTCCATGTTTTCTGGAAGTTGCTTCCATTGATCATGCTATCTATGCCTGCAGTAGCTCCTCAGCAGAAAACAAGACAAATGTTGACTATAATCCATTCACGGTATCTTCGATACTTTTGAAAAGAACCTTTGAAAAATCACCCTAGGAGTTACATGTTCAATTGGTTATAAAAAAATTGTATATGGAAAAAGGTTTTGTCTTGCTTTTAGCACTGAAGCACTATATAAATTGGTTGTTTTAAGTTTTAAGTATATTTTTTCAATAAATTATAATAATTTGTTAAAAGTCCGTACGAATTAACAACGGATTTTGAAGAGACATGTTGGTTATAGCTAAAAATAAATAGTTCGTGGGTTAAATATTAATGTGTATAAATTTAATCGGCATTAACATTTCAATTATAACGATTTCTATTTATTTACATTTTTACGTAGCACTCATGGGTAAAGATTTCACGGTTATTAATTTAAATTAAATAAATTTCAGTGTCTGTCCAGCGGACTCATACACTCCATCTTGTCCGTTTGGGCACGTTTTTTTCAGAAGTATAACCACGCCATATTGGATATTGGAGACGCTGAATTGTGGTTATAAAACTAACGTAACACATTCTTTCTACTTATAAGATAATTCTAGGTTAAGATGTAATTTTGGTATTAGCGTTGTTATTTCTGCAGTTTATCTTTGTAAGTTTTAAATAAACGTGCAAAATATAGAAAGGCATTTGAATATTTCCGTTACGTAATTCCCTTCGCAATCCTTAACAGAAAAACATATTTTAAAAGAATGAAAAGGAATCGAATTTTGGTCAATAACTGATAATCGATTATTTTCGAAAGCTTTTTGTGAAGCGTAAGAGATAGCAGCACAGTAGCGTTTGCTTACACGTCTTTCTATTATATCGTCTTTGCGCCGCAGGTAGTGTTGTTTTGATGTTGTGGCAGTGAAGAAGTGCGACAGTTTCTTGATGGAAAAGCGATGTACCTACACCGCAGGTTTCAAAATGAAAGTGATTTTGTTCGCTGAAGAGTTTGGAAATCGAGCCGCGGGCCGTGAATTCGTAGTAAATAAAACGTTAGTGCGGGGCTGGAGGAATTTTTGTCACTTATAAGTCGCACCCCGAGTTTTCAATAGATTTTTTTAAATAAAATGTGCGATTTATATGCGATAAAATACAATAAATGGTACCCATTTATCACAGTGAAATCTTTAACCTGAGTGCTACTTCCAAAAGTTTATTATGTAAAATTTAACTTTTTCCTTACACCAAACATGTAAATAAATCTTAATAAAATAAGTAAACTTTAATTAAATTATATAATTAACAGTTCCGATATATACTTCAATCTACCTTTTTGTATGTATTACAATATTTTGCTAAATTGATTAGCATTTTTTAGACATTTGGAGAATTTTATTAAAGTATATGACAGTTAAGATTACATGGCATTGTTTCTCTTCAAAAATTAATTTTGGTAGTTCCCACATGGACACTGTTAACAAAATATTTGACAGTTCCCACATGGCACTTTTTTTGTTTACAAAACGTTTGACAGGTGTCACATGGCAATGTTTTGTTTGCATACTGCGGAAGGATACATAATCGGCTCCCTGAAAGTAGATCTTTAGCAGGGCTTCAGAAAATCTTGAAGTTACCGTGAATACATTATACTGTAAACACTACGAAGGCAAAGGATGCAATACTATAACTGTAGCTAAGATGTCCAAGTATTTTTGAGGCTATTCAAACCAAATACGTTGAGCAAATTTCAAGAGATATGTCGATGCATTGTCACGGGGAAGAAAAAAATCGTCCAACATCGACAACTGACATTGCTCTTCATAACACTTCCTAATGACTTGTGTTTTGAGAGTCAACACCCCACGTTTCAGTGTGCCCTTTCTTAGAGAGAAGAAACCGCCAACCGTTCTCTTCTTTACCGATAACGATTTTCTAACTGTAAATTAAGCACCGTAAACTTCAAACACCTACTTTTTTCTGTGACTTGGGTCTTGGGAATTGTGGGAAGGGGGGTGTCATAATAGTAAAACCTAGTTTCATCACCTGTAACAATTTTATTCATGTAGCGAGATGCTCCGTTTTCAAATGTTTTGAGCATGTTTTTACATCTTGAGACACGAGATGTCACCTAGTCTTCAGTTAAGGAAGGAGAAACCCCATAAACCTTTCAGTCATAAATATCTATACCGTTTTACATATTCCATTCAGAAAAAAATTTTCCGGAACTGTACTTTATGGCGCTGCATTAATTTGTTCCTGTTTAATTTTGTGTTATGTGTTATCTGGGGAGCAAGTTAATGACGCCCTAATGTAGGTACAACGCTCTGTCATTTAGTGGAACCCATAAAAATATGTATGTGCTTCATATTTCTGGCAGCAGTATGTTATGAGACTGCGAAATACAATATCAGCAGTGAATTAAGTCTCCCATTCGTGAGGGGCGGCTTTCATTGGGCGTTGTTTTCTGCGTTCTACAATGTAAAGATTTCAAGCCACTTCTTGTACGACGCCCCATGTGTAGGACAATGTGAAAGAGAGAGTTACTGAGCAACGCTTTCTGACCATTACATGGTAGCGTAAAAAAGTGTGAATTACAGGTGCAGGTAGGCACAAGGCCTCCTCTTTCTGGTGATATGAAACACCTATGTCTTGCACCATAAATATCCTGACGGTAGCAATGATTTCACCTATCACTAAAGAACCGACCGCCTTGCACATACAATGTGTTGTTTTACTGAAACGTAGTCGAAGTCAGAGCTATGGCAGGCCATATCAATTTTGGTTTTGACACACCAGTGCTCATCAGGGCAATTATTGGGAGATATACGACATGGGGAGTTTTTTTTATGATTAGGAGTAATGTGTTTTTGGTGTGTAGATGTGAGGGCGTGATTGGTGGGAAGTGTGTATAGAATAGGATGTTCTACCTTCAGCGCCATTGGAACTGCCCCTAGTTGGCCCTGCGGTAGTGCTCTTTTCAACCTGTATGTCTGGGCGAGGAGTTAGTTCCAAAAGGAAATGGAATCCCCTCTCTGCAACCATTTAAACCGCCCGAATGTTGTTGCATGTTGTGCGAAAGTCGTCTCCAAGCACCTGAGACATCTTCTCTTAAACAATGATTCGTAGTTAGTGTTGAAAATTGCTGTAACGCGAGACCTTACCGCAATCATAGTTTTTCCAGTGAAAAATGTCACAGTGTATCGATATATAAGTAGGTCAAGCGTTTCAGAATTAGTGACGAGAGGAGATCGAGCTCCTGGCTCCAAGGAATGTATGGACAGGTCTTAACTAGCACCGAGGCGCGGTAGGACAAGACCACAGGGAGCCTCACACTGCAAGACTTTCATAATGGTCTTTGCATAATGCAGTTAAATACTTAACACTAAACATTCAAGTTTGACGGAAACTTTGTAATAGAAATACATTCGCAGTTTAATTAAGCCTTCTTTTTCTAGGCCGATAACTAAATATGAAAACAAAAAACCCAGAAGTATAAAGAACGGAAAAATTATTTACATTAAAGCCACTGAAAAATACCCCAAAAATAAACCTGGGAAAAATAACGAAATCTTTGCTTTACAAACTGATATGAAACGAAAAAAAATGTGTATATCAGTAACAGAGTGGTCAATAATCCACCAAAACGTCTGACAAACCCCATAAAATGAAATTAAAATGCCGAAATTAGGAAACCAAAAACAAAATGTAACTACTCTAGTNCCGTCTGACAAACCCCATAAAATGAAATTAAAATGCCGAAATTAGGAAACCAAAAACAAAATGTAACTACTCTAGTGTTAGGGAAGAACATCAGTTCGAGATAAAAGTGAAAATGACAGCGGCAAAATACCGTAAGAATTTATGACAATACAAAAACAGAGTATTAGACGTCTGACAACAAATAAAAGAACCAAAGAATTACGTTCCAGTCGAAACAAGTATATCACCGAATATTCGAAGAGCGCTATACAAACAAAGTGAAAGTTTACGCAAAACTCGTTACTTAAAAAGAAGCATAAATCCTGCTAGTGGACAAAACCTGTTAACCTTTTTGTTACTTNTTTACGCAAAACTCGTTACTTAAAAAGAAGCATAAATCCTGCTAGTGGACAAAACCTGTTAACCTTTTTGTTACTTATTGGTATATACTACAGTACATATGCCTCTACTTCGCGCTACGCTTTACTTTGAGTGCAAATAATAGATGTTCACATGCAGCCGTTCTATGTCGTAGCCAAATTAATGTGTATTTTACTCGAAACACTGGGCTTTCGGNTATAGATGTTCACATGCAGCCGTTCTATGTCGTAGCCAAATTAATGTGTATTTTACTCGAAACACTGGGCTTTCGGATAACTACAAAAGTAAAAATTTTTGTTTATTTTGATTTTGTGATTTTAATTGCTTGTCATAAGAAAGGCCTATTAGATTTATGTTTTACAAAACTGGATGCAAACTGCAAATTAGAGAGATAAAGACACTAATTCTCTGTGAAGTAACCCTGTAACCGCAGTATGTTTTGCAGTTATGCGAATCTTAGTCAATTTACACAGCATTCAAACACTATGTATTACACCTATAATAAACTCTGTAATATTCATACTTTACTCGTGTTTCGTCGCATATTTTAAACGTATATACGACACACATACGTAGGAATACATTTAAACCAAAAGTTGTGTGTGTTTTCTACTGGCAATTATCATGTGAGTCTCCCACCACTGGTCATCAAAATCCAATTACATCTTGTATGCGTGTTTTAATTGTGCCAACTCTTATTTAATAAAATTTATGAAACTTAAATAACCCAAATTCAGTGACCAGAAAATTAAAAATTATATTTTAATTAAATATTAAGGCACAAAATATTTATCTCACAATTTGCTGCCAAATTTCGGCCACTACCGTGTTCAGTGCTGTTAAATTACACGCAGTTTTAGACAGGCGCATATTTATTTCGTACAAATATTTTTAAAAAAATTTCCAGTCGTCCACGAATTAGCCATGCCAGTGTTTCCGAAAATCCGCAGCACTGAACGACGCGATCCGCCAAGCATTTGTCACATGAAGCGCGCTGTCATGTCGGCAGCAATTCGCACTCAATGAATCATCCGCTGGGAAGCCGAGTTCCATGACCCATTACGCGTAAATATGACGGCGGTTGTGTGGGCGAGAGCACTGCGTAGATCATGTACTCCTCCCCTGAACACACGAAGGAAAGAAACACAGACACGAGACATAGATCAAGCCAATTCATGAGACGGGGGAGATATATTTTCTTTATTAAGAATGTGGCCATAAAATGTCTGTAGCTTTATTAGTAGGTATACGCAANAGACGGGGGAGATATATTTTCTTTATTAAGAATGTGGCCATAAAATGTCTGTAGCTTTATTAGTAGGTATACGCAACATGACTGCCTAGCAACTCTCTGTTTATTTCATACCGTTGTCTGGGTTTTCAATTTAAATAAACCTATTTTCAAGTAGGCTGGAACTGGTAGAGTTTTTTTTCTGGTAATTAACTGTTGTTTACTTAAAACACGACACAGGTAGCCTTCGTTTCAATATACAGATTTTAATACAACAGAATTGCAGTCAGTAACCTGTTTCAGTGTTTGATGTACTCAGTACTGTCATAGCCCATCGACCATAGTACAGTATTTCTATACGTTTTCCATACTGTAGAGTTGTGGATTTCGTCGCGAATTCATATTCCTGCAGGGACGTTTATCATATATATTTGTATTCTTCTTTTTTGGGTGTAAGCTTCTGATATTCCAGAGAAAAAAATGTTTGTAAATTAAAAATATATCTACGTATTTGTTTAATTATCTCTCTTTTAAATCGTCCCTTTAATGCGTGTCACTAATCTATGACAGAAGATCATTGATGGGAGAGCCAGTAATACGTTGTCCTTCGAAAAATGGCACAACATACAATCATATCCCAAAAAAAATAACAATTACTATAGCCATGTTTCCTTTCATAATAAAAACTCTTCCGATTAAACCAAAATCGATAATAAAGACTGTCCAAAAGAAAAAAAAAACAATTAGTAAGGAAATTTAGTCACAATGGCATATTTTAATCCCCAGATCTGACACCACTACACATTCTAAATATAGGTTCAGAAATATGAGTTTATAGTATACTTTTTTTAACTGGTACTTAAAATCAAAACATGAAGTGACAAATCCGTTTATAATTGACGAGAAAATTACCTGAAAACGTACCNTAACTGGTACTTAAAATCAAAACATGAAGTGACAAATCCGTTTATAATTGACGAGAAAATTACCTGAAAACGTACCTGTCTTATGATCTTGCCCCGCGTAACACCATTGTTCCAAAATTGAAGACGAAACTGGGCTTTGAGAGTTATTCATCCTGCAAATTTGGTTACAGAGAAATATATCGGCGTGCTTATAATAAATTGAAATTCTGATAATTTTTTAGCTTGATACTTGCGTTCGTCTGAATTTCTTATAGCGCAGTAGATTGAGTGAATATTCAGATGGTACGATATCACTTCAATTCCTCTCTGCTAACAATGACTGAAATATTGTTTGGCAAGCTTATGTGTCTGATTTGTGTTTAATTAAAATAATATTCCACAATAACGTATATAAAGCAGTCAGATATTTCGCTTGTCGTATTTTCTGATATATTACTTTTATTTTGCTCTGGTCGTAGTATATATACTATCGGAGTTTCTTGGAAAAAGGAAATAAATAAATATTTACTATCAAAAAACGTTTTTTATCACGAAAAAATTCTTACGAGTATATTTTCACCTGCCCACAAACACATGTGAATGAGACAAACTTTTCTTTCTGGCAAAACTAATTTGCAGTAATTTGGATGCAATTTAAGTAAAGCTCTGTGGCAAATAGTGTCTTTTTGGGAAAGTAAAAAGATTATGTTTAAAGAAAGAAATGCACTTTCAATTTTGCTGGGATTCATAGAATTAACAGTTAGGCGTATAGTTCCTGAAACCAAGTTTTTATGTATAATGACGGTATAGAAGTGTTACTTATTGATTGTGAAAAATGCAACACCAAGANTCCTGAAACCAAGTTTTTATGTATAATGACGGTATAGAAGTGTTACTTATTGATTGTGAAAAATGCAACACCAAGATGGATGCATGTGATTGAAATGAACTTTATACCATAGATTAGGTGCATGACAATACACGATTGATTAGGATTACAGAACTGTACATGATCTCAGTCCTTGAGAATTCAGTAAGGTGTGAAACCCCCACGTGATGCAATCAGAGTGCCTAAACGTCGTGGTATGGAATCAAAGAGGACATGGAAATGTTCCTGGGGAATCTCCCTCTGCGCGATTAGTATTCGAGTACACAAAGCATCAAAAGTGGTTGCTCGAGGACCGTGTCTAGCAAGTCGCTGACCAAATATATCCCAGATATGATCGTTGGGCAATATTTCAGGCGAATGTGCAGGCCAGGAANTCCTGAAACCAAGTTTTTATGTATAATGACGGTATAGAAGTGTTACTTATTGATTGTGAAAAATGCAACACCAAGAAGGATGCATGTGATTGAAATGAACTTTATACCATAGATTAGGTGCATGACAATACACGATTGATTAGGATTACAGAACTGTACATGATCTCAGTCCTTGAGAATTCAGTAAGGTGTGAAACCCCCACGTGATGCAATCAGAGTGCCTAAACGTCGTGGTACGGAATCAAAGAGGACATGGAAATGTTCCTGGGGAATCTCCCTCTACGCGATTAGTATTCGAGTACACAAAGCATCAAAAGTGGTTGCTCGAGGACCGTGACTAGCAAGTCGCTGACCAAATATATCCCAGATATGATCGTTGGGCAATATTTCAGGTGAATGTGCAGGCCAGGAAAGCAGTGGTACCCATCGTTCTTTAAAGAAGGCTTGCACATTCCTCGTAACATGTGGCCGGACATTGACCTGCTGAAATATGGTATCTGGAGTTGCCTGAAGGAGAGGCAGTACCTCGCGCTCTAAAACCTCCCTGGTGTAGCGGTTGCTGTTCAGATTGCCCTCAATACGGAGGAGTTGAGATCGTGTGTTGTATCCAATGGCGACCCACACNTGTAGCGGTTGCTGTTCAGATTGCCCTCAATACGGAGGAGTTGAGATCGTGTGTTGTATCCAATGGCGACCCACACCATCACACTTGGCATTTGTCCGTTATGGCGCTCCACAATGCAGGCTGCCAGATTGCGATCACCACGGTAGCGTCTAACACGTATGCGGCCATCACTGTTGGACAGGTTGAAGCTGGGTTCGTCTGAAAACACTACATTTTGCCAATCAGCACGTCAGTGACGGTGTTCACGTGCTCATTGCAGTCTGGGGCGTTTGTGGTTTCTGAACAATGGAAGCCGACGCAATGACATGCGTGCCACCAGTCCAGTCCGCAGCAGACGGCGTCGAAACGTCGACGCAGACAGTTCCACACCCATTGCAATGCTCCAGTGTCGAGCCAACACTGTGGACGAGGCTGTATGGCCCTTTACGGCCACGCGGACAGGATGGCGGTCATCCCATGCTTTGGTCACATTGCGTGGTCCAGCACCCGCTCGTCGCTGCGTACAACTCTCTCCTATCCACTGGTGCCACGCATGCATCACTGTCACAGAAGCATGCCCTGTACGAGCCAAAATGTCACGGTATAACAAACCCGTTTTCCGGAGACCGATCATTCTGGCCCGTTTGAACTCACTCACATGCTGATATGGCGCCCTTTGACGCCGACGAGGCATGCTGGCACTTGCTTTCACTTCGTTTGAGTGCTCTTCGCTGACTGAGCTTGGCGTAACACGGACCTTTCCGGTCACACAAGAGAGGGCGCTGCTGGGCCTACATGTACGCCATCTCTCTACAATAGTAATCACTAATTAGGCTACTGGTACACTGTTCTACACATCCTCTGAGTTTGGATTCATTCGCGCCATTTTTTTTTTTTTTTTTTGCTTGGGGTGTTGCAGTATTTACAAACAATAGTGTACTTCTGCAGATTATTTTATTTTACCTCTATTATGTATGTTAAGTCACGTAAAATATATTTCATGAGTCATATTCAGTGACTGTAATAGTTCATTCAAACTGGAATATTTTCCGCCAGTCTAAATCGTTATCGGCAAATTATAAGATTGCATGCATATCCTCGTGACATAAAATTTTGTAATATTGTTTTTTTAAACATAATATTGGTGGCATAAAATTGCTGTTAATTTTAATTATCTTCCTGTATTCTCTATAGCACTCCGAGTATCGATGTAAGTGACTCTCATAAACACGCCTCGTTAGATAAGATGGACTAGCGGGAAGGATATTATCGCCTACCAAGATCTTTACAATCAATTTATCGCCTCTCTGCCAGAAAATTACGTTAACTCCGCTTTGCTAGATATAGAAATACTGTTCCTACAGTTAACTCGNTTATCGCCTCTCTGCCAGAAAATTACGTTAACTCCGCTTTGCTAGATATAGAAATACTGTTCCTACAGTTAACTCGAGTTACCGAGTTGGTTGTGCGTAACAAAGGTTGGCCTTGATTTTAACTTGCGGGGTGTCAATTGTGGAGGCCTTTAAGAGCTTTCGCCCAGGAAAAAATGTGGTTTTTATGTGTGTACTGCATATCGTTCATTTTTTACACATTACAAGTAATTACTCTTTCCTCGCAATAAAAATTGAGTACATAGTTTTCTCATAAATACATGTCTAAATTATAATTTTTCTGTTTCATAAATGTACAAATAATGAAAATCATCTTATGTACAGAAATGAGATAATTTACACTGAAGGAAGATAGCAAGAACTACTTCAAAGCGTGTATGTAATTGCGAAAGGAAACGTTTTTGCAAATTAAACAAAATATTTAAAAATAAGTAAATTCTTGCATATTGTTTATTTGTACCTGTTCCTAAATTTTCAGAAAATAATTTTACCAAACTTACCTTAAAATTAATTAAGACAAGATCTTTCAGTTGCCCTTTTTTAAAATTTCTCCAAATAGTTTGGTTAATTTTGTAAATACGTCACAAAAACTGTAAAATTTGTACTGTTACTCGTTATTTTGCAGAAACCACGTGATCAAAAAAATATATTTGAGGTAAAAGTGGTGGTAGATAATGTNACAAAAACTGTAAAATTTGTACTGTTACTCGTTATTTTGCAGAAACCACGTGATCAAAAAAATATATTTGAGGTAAAAGTGGTGGTAGATAATGTCTACAAGTTTAGCTCTATATGGTACAAATATAAAAATAACAAATATTTCCGTGCCTGACACCCCTAAGGACGCAGTCTGCTCATGCCCCAAACAGCGCACAGATCTTCAGTCGTATAGTGGCAATTTGAAAACTGTTCCAATATGTCTGGGTGGTGTCTGCTTACAAATAATATTAAAGACATTTTTTAAGTCCAAAATTTTTTTTCCATTTTTTATTTCCAGCTATAATGTTTATATTTAAAAAACTGCTAAAATGGGCAATTCTCTGTCACTTTTGGGTATGGAATTTCCGTAACAGACATCTTGACGTCCCTTACGGATATACAGCACACATTTAACCTTTGTTTTCCACGATAAAATGATAGGGTCGCCGCTGAGAAAGTCAAGAAGATGAGTCTACGAGAGAATGACTGCACGCCAATTCAGTGCCTAGCCTATACGGGCCATGAGGTGTGTGATGCGCGTACCGAGGTCGCCCTGAACGCTTCTTGGTCTCGCGTACTCGAAATACCTCCAGCCAGACTGCGCATTTAAGGAGTTGTGCTGTTTAGTTAGGACCATAAGGTTCCTACTACGAATCTTGGAAAGTTCCAATGAATTGGCGCCGTTATTAACTTTAAAAGGGCGTGCAACATCAATAAACTCCAAAATACCTTAATTGAACCTCGCAGTCTTTTGGAAGTGAATGTAGAAAATCCACGAAATAGGAATGCTAGATGATGAGTTTTTCTAACATCTTGAACAAATGTTTTGCCAGAGTCATGCACTTATATCAAGCTATTACTTACGTAGTAAATTTGTTTCTATATTTTATTTCGGTGGAAGGCAACAGGTCTCTTGTTAGGACTTCTACAAGTAATGGTTAAAGTCAAAGAACGTAATATTCTTCTTGGTAGTAAGTTGCGATATCTTGAATACGTTGTGGTTGATAAAGTACAGTTAGATTCACTCTATACTGGCAATAACGTGCCTATTATATATTATACAAATACTAAAAATTAGGATTTTGAGGATTTTGGGATAACTGTTTTAATAGCTTTAGAGAAATAAATGCGGAAAAATGGTTGATGTTTGTATTTCATCGTAGTTATGAGCAGAATAATGTTAAAGTAATTAGCGTCATAATCACGTAGAGAATTTGGGGAGGTTTTGTTGTACGAAGTGAATTTATACGTGTAGGTAATGAGAGTAACGTATTTTAGGTCAAGACACGCATTTTGATCATAGAAGTAAGTGTATGCAACTTAGTGTATTTTGAGTTTTTAATTTATATATATATATATCCTTTCTAGTTTGGAATGTGTAGAATCAACGAACTCTTCAGGTACACGTGTATAGAGTAGTATTCTCTGAGATTGCCTGTTGCTAAAATATCATAATAATATTTTTGTTGGAGACAGTTGACAAGAATGTGCCAGTTGCGATTGAGACATGAGGCACTTATTCTTGAGTGTGTGTTCAGTGCGTAGCTTGACCTAATGTTCGCAGAAAGTCATGAATACGAGGACTTTGAACACCATTTAAATAAAGACTTGTTATGAATAATCAATGGCCATACAATTAAATTGATATATGAGGTTTTTTTGCTAACGTAACATTTTTATCGCCGAAATAGTGTGGTTATTCCGGAGAAAGTTAAGGAGTTACTCTCAACAATGATGGAGTGGTTACTTACTAAGAGCTCCAAAATTAATAGTACGCAGGCAAACTGGCTCATTCCCAAGCTAAAGCAGGAAAAGAAGTGCCTGGCATAAGGAGTTATGCCCAGGCGGCAGGCTCTGAGAGCATAAAGCCCAAACCAGCAAAAAAGGGTATACGTGTGTACCCAGAAAAATAAGGGACCACAAGTATCGAGACAACGGACAAAAGCAAGAAAGGTTTTGATCCCAAGACATATGGCCTCCAAATAATAAATATGAGAGTGATCAGGGGGTGGGGGAGAGTGGCTTCATGATAGAAGTCGGAGATGACAAAAGCCTGGAGAGCATAAATAATGCAACTAAAACCAGTTAATTTGGGTTGAAACTTGAGGCTCCCAAGAGAAGGGGCCCCAAGGTAGTGGTATACGAAGTACTACGGAATGAGAATGATAGAGATTTGCCTGCAACTATCTTCAGGCAAAATTCCCAAACTGGTGGTTGTGGAGGACACAGTTTGGAGAGTTTTGTAAAGGTTGTCACAGTAAGCCATAGAACGAGAAAGAGGGACACGGACAGGGTTAATGTGGTTCTGGAGTGTGACCCCAAAGTGCGAAATGCATTTATTGAAACATAAAGGTTGTACTTAGGATACGAGAGCTGCCGAGTGAGGAACAACATTTCTCTGTCAAGGTGTTACGAGTGCCAACAATGGGGGCACATAGCGAATAAATGTAGGGAAAAGGAGTCCACCTGTTCGAAATGTAGAGTAATTGGCCATGAATTTGGAAACTATCCAAAGAAAGGCGACACAAAGAGTTCAAGGAAACTTGTTCTAGCTGTCTAAAGAAAGGACAGCCACACAAACACAGGGTGAACGCCAGAGAGTGCCCATTTATCTGTTGAACTTGCCAGAACAGACTATGGACTGTGATAGCGTTTTGAGGTGTGGGCAGTTAAATATGCAGCCGTCAGCAGTGGTCGCTGCAGAGCTCAACAGAATTGTGGTGGAGCAGAAGCTTGATGTTTTGTTCCAGGAACCATATGTGCTATTCGATGCTGTCGTGGGTCTACGGGGCAGTGTGTTCACCAACAGTGATTGCCCTCGGGCAGGAGTACTGAGGGCCAATATGAACATAGATGTCACCACGATGGCAAGTGTGTCTAATACTCATCATGTCTGTGTTCAGGTGACAAAGGGAACAACAGAATGTTGGATGGTCTCCTCATACTTTCAGTTCGGGGACGAAACACATATACATCTGTACAGATGGGAAGTGATTGCTGAAACACTACGGAGAAAGCCCCTAATACTATGTGCTGATGTGAATGCAAAGTCAGAAGCTTGGCATTCACATATTGCAGATGAAGCGGGTGAACTGGTCAGCAAGTTCATCCTAACTAATGATATGGATGTGGTGAATGTGGACGGTGAACTGCCTACATATGTCTCACAGGCACACGATACACAGTCTTATCTGGATATAACAGTTACAAACATGAAGGCTTGTGACTATGTCAAAGAATGGGCAGTAAAGGATGAAAGTTCTAGTGATCATAGGCTTATTATTTTTGAAGTATATGGTGGTGGGACACGAATACCTACAAATGTCGAACATGACAAACAATATGTCCACAACATGGCAGATTGGCCTGCCTTTGACCGGGCCCTGGTCGGTAAGCTGCAAAGGTGACATGAACTGCGTCTGGAAGCTGAGGAAGCTAGAGTCATAGCAGTAACTAAGATCATACAGGACACCTGCGAAGAAAATCTCCAGAAAACTACTTGAGGACTTCCAAACTTGTCATGGTGGGACCGGGACTTGGAAGTAGAAATGGAGGCACTCAGAAGGGAGAGAAGAAAACTTCATAGTCTTCGGGGTGAGGAGCGAGAGCAATTCTCCCGAAGATATAAAGAAATGAAGCAGGCTACTTCAGCAGGATGCGGAAGTAGAAGGCCAAGTCATGGGAGGAGTTTGTTACACAGGCTGGAAATGAAGATCCGTTCGGTTTAGTGTACAAACTGGTGGCTGGAAAGATGAAAAGTGCTATGCCACCGCCATGTATTAAAATTGGTGATCACTTGATAACAGGCTTAAATGAGTCGATGGAGGCTCTACTCCACATGCTTCTGCCTGATGACTTCATGGACGAAGAGGGGAGGAGCATGCTGCGAAGAGACAGTCAATGGAAATGGTTCCAGATATAAAAAATGCCCCAGAATTCCAACTGGAGGAGTTCAGAAGATGAAAAATGGTAAAGCTCCTGGAAAAGATGGGAAAAACGCTGAAATTCTAAAAAAGATGTTATTCCAGGATAAAGGAGGTGCTGTTGAAATTATGCAATGACTGTCTTCGGAATGGTGTGTTTCCCTCCCCTTGTAAACAAGAGTGCCTGAGGATTTTATATAAAGGAATTAATAAGAAGCCTGATGACCCTAAGTCGTACCGACCACTAACGTTGCTCCCGGTCCTAAACAAAGTCTACGAGAAATTAATCAATCAAACATTAATAATGGATCTGGAAGCAAGAGGAAACCTGAATGAAAACCAATACGGTTTCAGGAAGGGCACGGAACCGGACATCGCTCTCCATGATGTGATGAAGAGAATAAGGGAAAGTACAGAGAAATATACTATGGCAATATTTCTAGACATCTCTAGTGCTTTCGACAATGCCTGGTGGCTGGAGGTAATGTATCAGTTGAAGAGGAAAAGATGTCCTGCGAACATATATAGGGTCATTCAGGACTTCTCCAACAATAGATGTAGTCAGTACACTGCAAAGACTGTACCCCAGGGATCGGTCCTAGGACCGATGATCTCTGGAAATTCTAGAAGAAAGTTGGAAGCAAAGGCAGAAGAGATCATGGAAAAGACTTGGAAATGGTTAACAACAACCAAGCTTCGATTTTAAATAGAAAAACCAAGACCATGATGCTCAAGGGGAAGTTACAAAGACCACCGAACGTGTGATTCGGGGGGGGGGGGGATCCATGAGAAATGTGAATAAATTCAGGTACCTTGGAGTCTTTATGGATGACAAAATGAGCTTCCTCAAGCATATTGAGTACATTTCTAGGAAGGCAGTGGTTGCCTTCCGGAAATTGAAAAGAATTGGCAACACCAATTGGGACCTCAATTACTTCATGTTAAGAATGATATACAGAGCAGTTTTTGAGGGCATTATATCTTACGGTTCAGTGATGTGGTACCACAGAGCTGAACTCTCATGGCATAAGAGGAAGCTCATTAGTGCTCAAAGGGCAGCACTGCTGACCATATCAAGAGCATATGACTGTCCCAAATGAGTTACTCCCAGTTGTGATGTCTGTGTTGCCTGCTAACCTGTTGGTTAAATATAGAGGACTTACGGCGGAGAGAACATGGACAGCAAATCGGACAAAGGCTGAAAAGAGTGAAATAATGGAGTACATCTTGGAAGAATGGCAGGAGACATGGGACACCTCTGTAAAGGGAAGGATGACATATGAGTTGCTGCCCAATATCAAGGACAGAATGTTATGCAAGTGGATTAGAACGAATCACTACAGCATGTAGCTGTGCACTGGCCACTGCAACTTCTAAGCTAAATTGTATCGTATGGGGCTCGTACAATCTCTGCTGTGTGAAGTATGCGGAGTCGATGATTCGGTAGAACATGTGAATTCTGAATGCCTGAAAACAGAAGATCTAAGGACCTGGCTGGAAGAAATCACAGGAGAGAAGGACATTCTATTGAAATTGGAAACGTAATGAATAACAAAGCTCTGCACAACATATGGGGTGAGTTTGCCATCAAAATCGGAGGAAGGCTTGAAGAATTTTATAAATGGCAAACAGAGCTCAATTCTGATGACCCATAATGGGGTATTCAGATAAAGGTTTTCAAAATAAGTAAGTCGGAGTATCTCAGATTGGCGAGGAGGCCAGGTTTTTACTGAGAAAACCGGCAGAATACCGAGTAACGGCACAAATAAATGAATGGCCCGAAGAGACAAAAGGAGAAAGTGCCGCACACTGTCTTACTCATCTGATTAGAGTTACAGTGCGGGAGGTTGGAGGGAATTCTGGCCTTCGGGCCTTAAAAACGTGTCCTTAATTTTATTTGCATGAAAGTAGAACTTTAGCAGCGCCTCAGAAGGTTGGTGAAGTTAACTCCCTCAAATGCCAAAACTGACATAAAATTAAAAAAAAAAACTTATCATTATCAAATGTAGCCGTTAAAGTTTTGTGGAAATTTTATTTTATACGTCTAATTATTGTCCCAAGCACTGTCACATTACATTAAAAATCATGTAAAAGAAGCATATAAATTTCGGTTATAAGCTGTGTATGAGACGTCATCTTGCTGTCCTGATTATATAGTTCCTTTCTAATTTTCAGTATGAAGGTTTAATTCTGATTTTGGCATATAAATTCTTATTAACGCCAACGATTCAAATATCAACATTAAAGATTTTTTTGTATAGAAAAATTCTTTGAAAAGAGTTCTGCCCATCTTGCAGTACCCGCTTGTACTGTTGTGTGAACATTCTTCAAATTTCCCACATTACAACATTTTAACGAACGGAACTGGAAATTACAGCAAAATCATTTAAATTAAAAAAAACATAATTTTAGATTTGGTGATTTATGTAAACATTTTAACATAGCACTGAAGTGAAGACTTTGAACTGAAAACGTATTTATTCTACCTGATGTACTGAAATGCTTAAATGTAATAAAAATCATTTTTATTCGAAATATAGTTTTTGGAGTTTCTGTAATATAGTTTGAAATTAGTATACAATCGTGAAACATACGCTTCAAAACAGCGTAACTTTGAAATTTATATAAAAAAAAATTTCATTTTTTTAATTTCACAGAAAAACACTATGAATTTGTGTTTGTACACTGTAATAAAAACATATATATACATATATATTGCTTATTAGCATATATGTATTCTGATTTGTAGTTCAAAGACATTTTAATTGTCTTTGCAATGAACTCTAAAGAGAAATATAAGTGCTATAAAAATAAATTTTCAAATTTTCGAACATCGTGTTGTATGGGCACTTGAGTTTTGTCTTTGTTTAAGGGTTATGCTGACAGCGCATTTAAGTCAGCATGACATTATTTGGTGTTACAGCATAATACCATGAATTATGATTTTGTCACTCAATATACCCGCACCACTAGCTGCACTGTAAAACTTGTATATATACAAAATATTCTTCGGAAACTAGTTACCAAGATTACTATTTGTAACACTACATGTAAATAAAGAGCAGATTTTACATGTTATTGCTGAGGGGGTAAAACTAAAGCTGAATTTTAACAAGCAAATGCAATAGACTTGTTTATTATAAACATATAAACAATTCTGAATGTTTCATAAAAGTGTGTTGTAAAGAAACGGTGTTTGTACTGTAGTGCTGCAAGATTATTTTTTGGCTACTTATTTTTTCTCCAAAGAATTGTTTGCAAAACGAACAAACTATTTTACTGCCTACAGTTATAAAATATACAAAACTTCTGGTTTCATTAACTGGGAAATAACTGAAAATACACATTATGTTAATGTTAATAAGGATGAAAATGTTGGACAGAAATAAAGGTCTTTCAGATAAGAAAAGACTCTTAAACTTTAGTTTTACCAAACACTTACCTGGACACAAAACTTCGAAGCGAGTGTAAGATGAAATCGACGAGGGAAACCTGACGATGTTCAGCTGCCTTCACTTTACAAATGTCCTTGTGCATTTCATGGAAGAAAAAGCGTATTTTGTGTTAATTCATCTGATACGATGAGGGCTATCATAGATTTCAGATTGAAAATATTCCAGACTTTTTAATGTAAATAAACTTTTGAAATAAAGAGTATCATATATGGCTGTGTGGCATTGCCTTTTATCTTATTAATTCTATATGTAGAGGAAATTTTTTCAGTACTCGTCAGCGTGGGAAAGTTCGTTAAAAACAAACATTTATGTACCGCAAGTTAAAACAACATTTCGTTTTACAATATCAGTGAAATGTCTTACGCCTATTTATTAATTATACTAAGACAACAATATAGTTTATTTCAATTATCTCAATAGAAAGATATCGTTTAAAAAAAGGTGAATTTTAGTTAGTAAATAAATTACATTTCACTAGTGTGAGATTTAATTTTATATTCAGAACACATTTCCTTGACAAGTTTTCTGAATTACAGAAAAACGAAATATTTAAAAACTTATTTCTCAGAACAGTCATGCTTAACTGAATAAGGGCAGTTAAGCTGTATTATTTTACAAATGAGGCTTTCTCACATGTAGCTCCTTGTGCAAAACGATTAACTACCTTCCCTTGTCAGTCGGACTACTCCGATGTATGTCCTTTAAAGCAAGCCCAATGAGATGTTTCTATCCACAGTGTGATAGTAATAATGTTTCAATTCTGTGCAATACGGGTCACGTGTGCTCGGAACTGACAACACTCACTGACATGCAAGACAGCATTTTAAACAGTAATCTTCGTATGCAGTACGCACTTGTTCCACTATAGAACTCTGGAAAACGGCCGTTACTACCTTATATCTTTTATATTTAGTGTTTCACAATTAAACCTCTACTTTAGGTGATTTTGCAGATCGTTTTTAAAATAATACAGTTTATAGGTTGCAAAAAGTTTCAAGTTTTCCTTTGTTGTATCATATATCAGTTATCAGAGAAGAGGTCATTAAAAATATTTTGCATGAACGAATTCACTAGAGAAAATTTATTAGAAATATTATACCGCGTCCGAATCCACCCGAAGTACGCAGATACTCATTCGTACCTGTCCCCGGAAGTGACATTATCAGTGCTGTCCGAATTGCAATTATACAAGTAAACGATCATGTATAATTCACACGGTCTTGCGTCTTACGTGTGCCGCCATTTTAAGATGCATTTTGTAGATTACAATTGATTTTCGAAATGATTATTTTATTTAAAGGCTAATAGCGCAACATCACTAATTAGAAGGCATAGAATATTGAACTTTGAAAATAATTATGGAAGATAGGCCTTAAAAGAATTATAAACTATAAATTCGTATTAGACCCATCGGTTCATAACAAACAGAAGCTAATGTAAAACAAGCAATCAAAACTGCAAACTAACATTCACTCAGCATGACAATACAGTTTATGTAAGTCAGTTTTAAATAATATTGAATCCTTGATTTAACTCTACACAATTTCGGCAATTACGAGTTGTTCACCGAAATGCATGTTAAATAAAAGTAATTGGCTGGATAATAGCTGTGGTCGAAGCCAACAAGGTTGCCTGTCCGAATTCTTCAAGTATGGCGCCAAGGGTCTGCGAATTATACAAGGGTGCAAGTACACTTGTAGATACCTGAATTCGGGCACGGCGTTTGGCAACATCTGTTAGTAGAGGTTTCAACATCGACATTCTTATGTTAAGTACTATTTGCAGGTACTTTGCAGTACCAAGTTTGCTGTTTGATGGTACAAGGGACACTGATAGTCATACTTAATGATTTTGCAGTTTCTTCAGCTTTAGCGAAAAGTGTATTAGAAGAGACAACCGCTAGTAGGTTAGATATTTCTATTCTCGCTCAAAACACTACCATACCATTGAAAGCAGTCTGTCTGTGTTACTTTTACTTCTAGGGAAACTGGATGAGTGGAAGTGTTAGTGATATAACGTCACTACGATTTGTAAATGTCGTAATAAATGTCGGATCACTAAGTGCTATGACGTAACATTAACTGCTATGCTTTCCATTTGGAAACAAATTTGCAGCGCTTCTGCTACATTGTGGAGTTGTACTAACACTGCAGTATGGCGTTTGTTCCAGTAAGTCTCGCTCAATTTCGTTAATTGTCCACCAAAATATTTAAATAAGAACAGCATTTCGTTTGAAAATGCAGTAATGCTGTGAATATTCTTACAGCTCTATTCCTGACGCTTTGATATGTTGGCGACTTGGATATCGACAAATTCGAGACAGGCTGTGGTAAAGACAATGAACTACATGATCGCTACTCTTTGCATTTTTTGAAAACCACCACAGAGTTCTGAAGTCGTTCGTGCATTTGTCTGCTGCGATTTCAATACGATCTGATATATTTATATTTAAATCCTGTATGATACTTAAAACCCTGTAACGTAGCTTTACACCAATCAGTTGTTTCTAACTGCTCGTAGTTATCTTGTTCGTGCTCTTCTTGTTAACATTTACTTCGTGAGGATAATAACTACCCTCGTTTCCTTGAATCAATAAAAACAATAATCGTCTCTTATGAGGCTGTTATAAACATACCCTATTGGGTATGTTGTATGTTAAGAGACAGTTGAGAGATGAGTGACACATTTGTCATCTAACCTTATTTTAAATAAGGGAATTTTAAAAATAAATTTTTTATTCAACTTTCAAACTGTCTCACATTTTAGAGAAACATCGGGATGTTTTCCACAAAAAAAGTTTTAAGTGAATCGAATTCTTAAAAAAGTAAATATTTTTTAACCGACCCCATGCCCTTATTTTGCATGCTAATAAGTTTTCTTCAAGAAAGTAATATTTTTATTATCCAAGTTGTGGATTAGTTATACATTTATAATTGATATGTTCCTCATGCACTACACGCCATGACTCAAGAGACTTTTCTTAAAGCAAATTCTTAAAATCTTAAACCAACAAGCATAAAAAATTCATAATGGTGAGAAAGACCCATTCTCAACATAATAGTGGCTACCTCAGTCTACATACTAGTATGTATACAGCCATTACGACCATACCTTTTGTATTTTAACTTGGCGCTCTTAGCCATTACGGCCATTCCGCGCCCCGGCCGCCCAGTCGGCGGGGGAGTGAAATCACGCCCTCTCAACGCAGACATGACCAGCGCTCACTTAAGTTGACCAGAACCGGAGCCCCGTTCTGATTCATAAACTCACCCGAGCATGTACTACCACGAGGCCTGAGATCCTCGTACTCAGATTACCAAGCGTGTGGTCTAGCCGGAGCACTATCCGAATTCCTAACGTCTTCACAGTACGCCACCGGAGCAGGTGCCTGCTCACCGCCTGACTCTTCAATAAGAGGGGGAATCTCTCCGAGCCTCCTCCATTGCTGGCGTTAAAACTGTTGTAAAAACTTACGTGCAGACTCACATGTTTTGGTGACTTGCCTGATTATATTGTCACTATTAAATGTTAAAGGTTAGTATTTTCATTCAAAATTATTAGCGGACAGAATGGCGACGTGATAAAATGTCAAATGTGTCTAAGTGAGTGGTGCTTCTGTGTTTATAATATATGAGTTTGTGTGTGCGTACGTAAATGCACATAGTGACTAGATTCCAAATATTTATTTGCAACTGCGTAATAATTTTACTATATACATTTTAATCCCAGGTAAGAATGTGTAAAAAAATTATTTTTCTTGGTATCTTTGGAAAAAGGGGAGGGGAACGGTTGCCTCCTACGCTCCGCCCTTAATTCCGCCACTGCNTAAATTTCTGGCGTTAAAACTGTTGTAAAAACTTACGTGCAGACTCACATGTTTTGGTGACTTGCCTGATTATATTGTCACTATAAAATGTTAAAGCTTAGTATTTTCATTCAAAATTATTAGCGGACAGAATGGCGACGTGATAAAATGTCAAATGTGTCTAAGTGAGTGGTGCTTCTGTGTTTATAATATATGAGTTTGTGTGTGCGTACGTAAATGCACATAGTGACTAGATTCCAAATATTGATTTGCAACTGCGTAAAAATTTTACTATTTACATTTTAATCCCAGGTAAGAATGTGTAAAAAAAGTATTTTTCTTGGTATCTTTGGAAAAAGGGGAGGGGAACGGTTGCCTCCTACGCTCCGCCCTTAATTCCGCCACTGCGCATGATACGTGTTAAGTATTAAATAAATTATGCGTTGTCAACAAGTAAATTTCGTTTAAGTTTTGACGTATCCACAATGTATGGCATGCATATTTAAAAAATAATAAATTTTATCGCTTAGACAATTAACCTCATGTATTGCTCCAGTGTATAAAAACAATTATTTTTTTTCAAAACTTTGTTCTATTTCTGTGTGCTACCAAACACTTAAGTTTGCTTCTAGGCGGTAGAAGACAAATTATATTTCAATTAATGTTTCATTGCCTTTTTTCACTTTAAAAATTATATTATAGATGCCTTCAACATTAAGCAGTGNCATATTTCAATTAATGTTTCATTGCCTTTTTTCACTTTAAAAATTATATTATAGATGCCTTCAACATTAAGCAGTGCTTAATCCTTTCATATTCAGTGGACGTAATTGTGTATATTACGCACGTATAGGCAAAGTTTGGTCTGTAAAGGTCAATTATTTAACATGTGGGTAATTTTTTCGCTAACAGTCTTACTTGTTTAAGTCATAATTGATTCATATTACTGAAGCCGAACAGTGACAACGAAGCAAGTGTTGTACTGACTTGAGTACGGCAACACCTGAAACTATAAAATTAAGTGTATAAGAAAGGGTTATAAAAACCATTAAAATTTAATATTATTATTTTTAAAAAATACAAAACAATATACAGAAAAAAAGTTTGAAGAGTGAGTGAAGAGATTTGGACTACTCTTAACATCGTGAGCTGACGAGGGCGAAGCGAGGTGAATATGGAGCAGCGCCAGAACGCAAGGGCGTGGGAAATGGGAGATCCCCGAAAAAACCCGCCAACCAGCATCATCGTCTAGCACGGAAATTCGGGAGCGACCCCAGAAAATTTTCCTCATTAGGAAGTAATTAAAAAGATATGGTTATTGAAAATTATTTTGGTCACATTCAGGATTAAGTAGGATTTAATATTTAAATATTTATATTAGTTTATACTCTGAAGAGCCAAAAAACAGGTTCACCTGCTAAATATCGTGTAGGGCAACCCCGAGCATGCAGAAGTGCCGCAAGACGACGTGGCATGGACTCGACTAATGTCTGAAGGTATGCAGGAGGCAATTCACACCATGAATCCTGCAGGGCAATCCACAAATTCAATCTGCGCCAATTTGAGAAAGGGTTGCACGTTTGTCACGTTTAATGATTCTCGTCAGTCGTCGTTTGTCCCATTCTTTCACGATCTTTTTCCGGCCGCAGCGATGTCGAATATGTGATGTTTTACCGGATTCCCGATTCACGGTACACTCGTGAAATGGTAGTACGCGAACATCCAAATGTTATTGCTACCTCGGAGATGCTATGTCCCATCTCTCGTGAGCCAACTATAACACCACGTTCAAACTCACTTAAATCTTGATAACCTGCCATTGTAGCACCAGTAACCGATCTAGCTGCCGACCGCATCGCGTTACTCTGATTGGTTCCATACCTCTGTTATTTTCATACGCACGCCTATAACAGTTTTTTTGGCTCTTCAGTGTATAAAATGAAAGAAGGTTTTAGGCGAGGAATCAAGTTCCTTGAATTTTAGATGTGTTGTCTCTTGTTTTTTAAGTACATAGAATTACCAATGTTTTAATGCGTGTTGTTTTTCTCTTTCGCCTGCCATAGCAGCTGAGCTAAGTTCCCTCAATCGCATCAAAAATAAGAGAAGTGTTCTTACCTTTGTTTTTTTTTTACGTAAGTCTAGGAAAACAGTGTTCCGGGAATATCCACCTCGGGGTCGGCGTAGGCGGGAACTTCGTAGGTCGTGCCATAAATTTAGTTACATGAACGTAATCATGTAATAAGTTTATGTACAAAGGAAACAGAAGAGAATCGGTTCAGTTTTTACGCCTACGTGTTTTACCTGGTAATAAGTACACGGCTCCATCTTGAATTCACTATAGTTACTTGGTCTTGCAGACGAACACTTTTAATTTACACAAATGAAAGTAATGCGGTAATTTCATTAGAGGTGTACAATGGTCCAATATCGCAATAATGGGAAGAAAATGTGGTGTTAATGTCAATTTTAAATGCTGGGACTGCGATAGCACATGCAGGGGTATGAAAAAAAGAGAACCAAAGTTGGAAACAAATTTAGGGTTTAAGTTAAGATTCTTACGGACACAGTTATAGACACGGTAACCAACAGATTGAAACAACATAACAGTTACATAAATCCGTGATCGAAGTATCACCATAATGGCATTTTCGTAATTTGTGTGAGTGAAAAATACTTAAAAATCTCTCAAAAATCAAGGAAAAATTACACAAGACCATTGGTATACGTACAATACTTTATAGCAAATCAAATAGGTAGACCAACTGCAGAGGGTTGACACAAATGGTTAAGTAACTGAACTTTTTTTTTTTTAAGTGCTTAAACACAAACCCTTCCATGCACGATTTCCATACTGTTTAGTATGGTTGGCATATTTGAGTTGCAATCGTCAGGTTAGTGACAGTTTATTTGTTTACGTATAGCTATAGAAGGATGAAAGGAGGACTGTACGTAAAAATAAACTGAGTAAGGAACACGAAATGTGTGTTTATTAATCGTGTACATAATATGGTTATGTATCGATGGCGCCATCTGCGGGTTTTTTCAATTANACGAAATGTGTGTTTATTAATCGTGTACATAATATGGTTATGTATCGATGGCGCCATCTGCGGGTTTTTTCAATTATATGCTATTTATTTACGCGTGAATTAGTATGTGGGTTTTCTCAGAGTACTCCCAAATGTGTACATTTTAAATTTATATATATTTTACATTTAAAATGTATTGAAGAGTGCCTTTTGTGAGCATAAGCCAGGTTCNAAATGCTCTTTATTTACGCGTGAATTAGTATGTGGGTTTTCTCAGAGTACTCCCAAATCTGTACATTTTAAATTTATATATATTTTACATTTAAAATGTATTGAAGAGTGCCTTTTGTGAGCATAAGCCAGGCTCCTTAAAAGTGCAGTACAAGAAATGTTCCTTCAATTAGATGCTTCGTTCACAATGTGTTTCATAAAGTGAATTCAAGAGGGAAAGTTCGTATAATGGATTAATAGTTCGTGAAATGCTTCGCAAACAGGGAGACATGCTCCTGGGCATCGAGGAAGATGGTGAGTGTGTAGTCAGTTCGAGTCTCGATCGGATGGTGATACATTGCCTATAATGGGCATGCTCGCGAGTGAATGGTATGGATTGTGAGTTATCCAGTGTTTGTTCGTTTAGCTCGAGAATTCGTCCGACAATGACTTGTTAAACAACATCGGCCATGCGCCACACGACAAATGACTGATACCTGATATGACATTCAATGAACGCGATGAATGATCTGTATATATAAATTAATATGCTCATGCCTCATAGGTTGAACCAGGAAATCAGTAACATCTTGGCAGGAGTCAGTCTGCAGGAGTCATTCTGCAGGAGTCAGTCTGCAGGAGTCAGTCAGCAGGAGTCAACCAGCAGGAGTCAGTCGGCAGGAGTCAGTTGGCAGGAGTCAGCACTGAGGAGTCACAAGTGAGGAGTAAGCACTGTGGAGTATTACAAGTGTGTGAATTCACATGTGCCTGAAGAGGATGCAAGACAATGATTGTACAAAGTCTACTGTGGAGCTTACCTCTATGGATGTACCTTCTCCCACTGCTGAGAAATTACATCTAAAACAATGTTATTACTGTGCCAATACCTTCAGTAAAAGTTGCACTGCACAGCGACATGAGAAAAGTGACGTTTTAAAGAATCCGTGTAATTTTTTTTCTAAACTGCTATAAATGTTCCAGACAATTCACTCGAAGTGATAACTTAAATGAACACACCAAGGCTTATAAACATATTGTTTTCTCGCTTACTGAGTAAAGTCACGTGATGACTTCGTTACCTCCTGTTAATACACTACATAAAATGTTTGCAGACGTCGAGGAAACTCATATAATGTAGCATTACGACAATAACGCATGCAGTTTATGCAAGGGGATACAATGAAGGAACACTTCAAGATCTGCGAGGGTTCGTCTACTGGGAGACAGCAAGTGATGTCGCCAATACCTCCTGCTGCATCGATGGGTACTGTTTCCGCAGATGATGATCACGATACTGTAAATGCTAATGATGGAATGAGAGACCTACGAGGTTTGGCAGAGTCAGTATGTGTTGAATGTACACTTGCAGGCGTTCGCATGAAGTCGACGAACTTCAAAATAAACAGTCATCATCTCTAAATACGAATGATGATCATGTGACTCCAACAAAGAAAAGTACACTCGATATTGAGGTTGAAACAGGAGCTAAAGACGATCATGAAGACAGCATTGATGATAATGACTATGGCAACAGTGTTGATGAAGTATCTGATGAGAAGGATGATGATTCCATCGACGATCCCGCACATTACACCAACGAGTTTCCTTTGACAAGTGATATCAAGAAGACAGAAGGTATCAAGAACGCTCGTTACATATTTCCAGAAGATCCGAATGAACTTGTTGATAGACTCAGATATTTGACAGAGCTGAAAAAACGTGGGGATCTCTCATGCATTGTTGAGATAACTTCAACCATAAAATAACTGAAGGATCGGGGTTATATCATATTAAACTTTTGCTACTATCCATGATTTGTAAACAACAGTGAAATGAAAAGATCGAATGTACAAAATGGTTAGAAAAATACAATGTATATAACAAGTAAATAAATCAAAATTATTTATACATATTTATATATGTTTCATTACTTATAGAGTACGTTCTGCTTCAGTGATGTATACAATTGATTTCGAGAGTCTGTTTTAAATAAAATTTGTGCGAGCATGTGTAGGAGGAGGGCTATAGCAGGATCTGTAGTATTATGTCATATTCGAGTCGATGAAAATCGACTGAGTTCTATATGGCGAACGAATGAACTGAGAACTGTTTTTTGATGCAAGTTTTTTAGGCCAGTCATTGGTGTGGGAATAAAGGCGCATACGGGTTTGGTGTGGTTATGTAACAAAGCTTGTGTTTGGTATCGACCGGCATGAGAAGTGCGGTAATGACTTTGTGTTTAACATCCTCTAAAATGTATATTAGTATGAAAACTGGCAACGTTGCTTGTTAGCTAAACTTTCTTTGCATAACACTTTTCAGTGTACACTAGTTTTGTTTATATTTATGGCACATTTTTAATTTGAATAATAATGTTTTTTACATATATACATTTTTTCACATTTCTACAAGATTTGTGTTACTACTTCTTGTACACATGAAGTCGCCCTATCAGAGTCTATTAATGTTTTGAAGGGAACAGCATCATCTTCTGTGTGAATAAACATGGCAGGCCCACAGGGTGGAACTGCTGTCTATGCGTCTCGCCATCGCATTCTCCACTGAGGCTAAGCACTGTTTCCTGCCTCCCTCGTCGTATTTCGTAGTCCCTGTGCTGAATGACTTTTTTTAATGATGATTTTTTTTACCCTTGTTCAGCTGCAACAGTTCGTCGGTGCTGCATGGTAGGGGTTATGTCCGACATCGTGTTGTTCACTCCACAGGTTTCACCAACGCACTGGATTCTGTCCATAAAATACACTTTTGTCTTGCTTTCGACTTGCATGATGCTCGGGTTGTAAGCAGGCACCAAAATGTAGTATAGGCGGGAATGATTCACACCAACACAAGCTTCTATATTTTATCACAGCATCATCATACGCTGGATCACCTAGCCAGCTGCGAGAATGAAGATTGTCCGGAACGGAAGTGGTGCAGCCTTCGAAGCACTATTATTTTCTGTCCACTGGGACAGCAAGCAAACATCCGCTGCTTAGTGATGAAAAAATTCCAGACGAGAAATAAACTATATACTTTTAGGTGAGATGGTGACGAAGACGGCAGCAGCAGGTAGGATACTGCGTCCCGAGGCCTTTTATACGTTGGTATATGAGTGCAATGGAAGGGGTAGGTAAAGGTGTCTCATTGACTCTGGCAAACTAGTCAATCGGAAAATAGGTATGGGTTGGGTGGAGGGGGAGGTGAAGAGGGGTTTGGGGTGGAGAATGAGTGGGTGGGCGTGTTGTTGCCAACTCTAGAACCAACATGGAGGCCGAGTGAGAGTGACAGAAGTGCATTCTAGCTACCTTCTCCATAAAAAAATATGGTGGTCGCACGACTGGTGCGCCCCTAGCAACAGCCGATGTAAACAAAATATAAGTTGAAACAAGATTGTGGGGAAGATGGTGGATGGAACAAACAAAATTGCTGGCAAATACAAAATTGTGGATGTAAACAAAATGGCTGATGTAAACAAAATTACTGACGTAAACAAAATTGTCGCTGGGAAAAATATGGAGGACAGGAACAAGTTCGTTGATGGAACAATATGGAGGCTGAGGCATCATCGAAGATGGCGGCTGTGATGTCATCCAAAATGCAGAATCCAAGATGGCATCCTAACTACAGTCGGATCGGCATAATCTGTATACTGACCTCACTTGAATCGATGAAAGATGGCATAAAAGAAGTTTACAAACTAAAATAAACCTACCAAAATCTAGGAATATCCCTAAAAAAAAGCCACATTCATGACTTCCTTGAAATTTAAATGCAGGACCCCTTGCATCACAGGCTGTTATTCCAACTAATTATGCCACATAGCTGGGCTGAATAATGTAATTTTTTTAACATATTTTTTATTTCCTCGCGGTTAGGGGGAAAGAAGTGTTACCCGGAGCAACGTAAGATATGTTATTCAGCTACTGGAATCAGAAAGGGAATGATGGAATGGAAAATACTAGGGACTTAGCCCAGGCAGAGGATGGCCTGATGGGTATCATAGAAGTGACGCAATATTTGGAGAAGTAACAAGATTCAATTAGGCAACTATCTTCGACTACTGTATGTGGAGGGAGCTGGTTGAACTAGACAGGTGTATAGTACAGAATGAGTATAATAGAATACCCCAGCTTTGAAGGTCTATCATATCAAAATCAAACAACTTACAACCTTGATTGACCAATCAAACGAACCGTGGAACCGTGACGTTTGTTAACCATACATTCATAAATGTTCAATATGACCACCATGAGCGGCCCGAACGACATCTATGTGATAATAAAACTCATTCCACGCTATTGTCATCATGTCCGGTGTTACAGTTTGGTTGGCGTTCGTAACTCTCGGTTTGAGGTGGTGAAGGGGAAGCGAGCTCGCATTCGACACGTCAATTTGAAGGGGACTGTCTGATGTTTCCTTTATGGTGCGCCACCCCATTGACACCTAGCTGTTCGCGGATACCTGAACGTGACTTTGCCGCAATGCTGGATTGGTCGAGGAGCAGCTGGTGAATAGGCTCTTTATCACTGGCCCCCAAGAAGCCCGGACCTTACCGTGCGTAATTTTTTTATGGGGGTACATAAAGGATAAAGTGTTGCGTCCACCATTGCCAGCTAACATTGACAAACTCAAAACGAGAATTACAGACGCCATCCAAATCGTAACACCGGAAATGCTAACAAGTTTGTAGAACGAGTTTGATTATCACGCAGATTTCGTTCGGGCCGCTCGTGATGGTCACATTGAACATATTTGAATGTATGATAAACAAACTTCACGGTTTCATGGTTCATTTGATTGGTCAATCAAGGTTGTAGGTTGTTTGGTTTTGATATTATAGACCTACAAAGTTGAGGTATTATTTTATACTCGCGCTGTATAATTAATGGTATAAAATAGTTGATTAGTAATTATCGCATTTATGCAAAACCCAATCTGCATAGTTTAAATCGTATCCAAAAACTTTAGATCCTAAACAATTTGAGGCTATAGTTATTGATACTGATGTTACCTTAGAACCAGGTATTTGTAAAAGAGCTTGGAGGTTTAAGTTTCTCGTAACACGGCAGTAATGCAGTTTGATTCAGATGCACTTGCTAGACCTTGTTGTTTCAAAACATGTTGACGCAAGCTTGGTGATCTCAAATTATGAGTCACTCTGTGGGATGGTCTTGAACCATCACTAATCCAGCCTCCTCACCAACATGAGATTGAAGTCTTGGTCATCACGACCACCAGGGAACATTTTGAAACGAGTACTAAAAAATTTGAGATAGGATTTCCTTTAGCCTCTGACAGAAATATTGGTCTCAGGAACAAACTCTCTTCGTGTGAGTTTAGAGAAGGAAAATTGCCGCTAGGAACATTTTTTTAAAGCGAGGAACCTCAGGTGGAGGGCTTAATACATACTGCTTCATACTCATGTAGCGAATGGGCTGGAATGGTGGTGATACAGTCCAATCTCTGACACTACTGTTGAGGAACATCGGGTCAGTCGTCAGGTTTGATTCGGATACCAAGGTGTTCATGGAAATCCTGTCTACTGTAGTCTTTCTGTGCATAACCGTGTAATGTCAGACCCTAATTCAGAAAATTTAATTTCCATGTTGGTAATCTGGAAGACACTGGGTTTTCTCTGTGCCCTACAACTGTCTCCTTCTTTGTTCTTATTCCATGATTGCTACCTCATCTTGGCTCAGTGATACTTCGGTGGTTTGATATAGTTTCAATATCAGGTTCCTTTGTTTTTTACCCATCAGTGCATAACCGTGTGACATGAGACATTAATTCGGGAAAGTTATTTTCATGTGAGCAATGTGAGAGCATTTGGTTTTGTCCAAGTACTACTGATTTCTTCCCCGATTGTTACTCCCCCCTCACCACCTAATCTGGCCTCAGCCGTACTTCGGTGGTTCTGCGCTGGCTGTGATCATGGCTGTCCCTCGTCTTTTACCCACCGGTCCATAACCCTGTGATGTAAATCCCAAACTTTAAGGACTTGTCGTTGTGGAAGGGTTTACGTAACATCACTGTTGGGGAGCCCATCTTCGACAGCGTGAGTCACCCTTGGATGACCCGGGGGTGGGGGATCGTTGGCAGTGGCCTCCCTTGTTGGCCGACATCCTTCATTACCTGTTTCCGCTTTGTTGGCCACTTGGCCCGCCAGCGCCACCCAAGTGCTCTCCATGCGCGGCAGTCGAATTTCAGGGCTTGTTAGTTCGCTCGGTACGCCTCATTCCCCCCTCCCCTTCACCATCCCTTCAGGGCTCCCTCGTGGCTAGCGGCCGTGTTTTACGAGCTTGAAGGACCACCGCGCCACTTACGGCTGTGCACACAACTCTCCCGTACCTGTTAAAATGGCCAGCGCAAACACCTCAGGGCGCTGCTGTTGCCTGCACCCCCCTTCTCTACAGCCCTGTTGAGACTATCCCAACACACTCTCCCTCCTGACGTCACCCCGACTGCGCCCTTGGAGTCCTGCGCTTCGGATCGTCGTTGCAGCAGTGCGTCAATGAGAAATAGGGATGGGCCAAATTAAGGTTACTTGTACTATATGTTGGAAAGATCAAAGTTAAAAATTTTACTAATAAAATTTTTGCTACCAAAGTACCAGATTTTTTTATATTTTATACCTTAAAACCAGGATAATTATAATCATAAATCAAATACACTGGTTGAAAATGAAAAATGAACACCACTAAAGTGGTGACGTAAAAACAACATATGCGCATGGGTCACTGATAAAAGGCCGTACATGCAATGATTAACAGTGCTGTGCAGTGGACAGTGTAGCAACCGCGTACTAGGCATAACACCGCTGAGCACAATACAAGTGTAGTTGACTCGGTGAAAGAGTAGTCTGTTGTTTCAAGTATCGACCTGTGTGCAGTAAGCATTGTAGACATACCACGACGGCTTAGACGACCACATTTCGTGCAATTAACGGATATTTTTCATATTGTGGGCCTGGGGGAGGCTGGATGGTCCTTCCCTAGAATTACCCAACGCCTAGGACGTTAAGGGTCGGCTGTGCATCATTGGTGGTGCCGGTGGTCCAACGACGATGCACATGCTCATAAACTTGTTTCCGGACGGCAGCGGCATACAGATTCCTGCCTGGAATTCCGTGAAATAACGATTACATTGTTCAATGTTCCAAATATTGGCGTTCCNAGCGGCATACAGATTCCTGCCTGGAATTCCGTGAAATAACGATTACATTGTTCAATGTTCCAAATATTGGCGTTCCGTGAAATAACGTTTACGCATGCGTACAGTTGCAAGCAGAGACGTTCCAAAAATAACATTTACGCATGCGCACAGTTGCAAGCCGATAAATTCCAAAAAAATAACTTTCAGGCATATGTAGTGTTCAACTGCCAGGTGTGGTGGGGAAAGTTGAATAGTTACAAGCCAGANAGCGGCATACAGATTCCTGCCTGGAATTCCGTGAAATAACGATTACATTGTTCAATGTTCCAAATATTGGCGTTCCATGAAATAACGTTTGCGCATGCATACAGTTGCAAGCAGAGACGTTCCAAAAATAACATTTACGCATGCGCACAGTTGCAAGCCGATACATTCCAAAAAATAACTTTCAGGCATATGTAGTGTTCAACTGCCAGGTGTGGTGGGGAAAGTTGAATAGTTACAAGCCAGACGTTCTACAGAATAACTTTTACGCATGCGCAGTAGTCAAGCGTTGGTGTCAGGCAATCCAAAACTTTCCTAAAATAACGGTTTAAACAATGAAATACGTTACTCGTGTAATACATTACCAAATAGTTACAGTTTATTATAACTGTTACGTTAAGTAATGCCCATCTCTAACTAGACAACTAGCAATATCTGGACACATTTCAAAGCTATTCTTAGTTATTTTCTTCAGCCCTTTGTGAATTCTACCACCAGCATTACATTGGGCATATTGACCGGTGTTAACATGCCAAGTGACTATACAATTGTCATAATTATTAGCTCAGTCCTAGTCAGATTTATATAAAACGAAAAGTAGAACCTATGTTACTGTTTGCCATTTTGAACCTTTTACCTTTAAAAAACTGCCAAGACAGAGAATTACTTTTATAGGCTCACCAGTTATGTTAATAATTATTGCGACGGATTTTTTTTTCAAGGGTTGGATACTATAAATGATTAGACAACCGTGAACCATAGGCGTTTATATTCCTCCCATACAGCCCAAATTTGGCTCAGTGGTTACTCATTAAAACGCTCGAACAAAGCGAGTTTTTTTATAAGTACCAGCGAATCAGTGAAGATTTGTTCTTGGTTGTTGACCATTTTGTTGTTATCCACTAAGGTGAATTTTTGTAAGGTATATTTTGCGTACATCTCAAATATGATAGTTATTACTGNATTTTGTTGTTATCCACTAAGGTGAATTTTTGTAAGGTATATTTTGCGTACATCTCAAATATGATAGTTATTACTGACTATTGGTTGTCTATAAATAGTCCATTAGACATGAACTAAGCATCTGCACGTATTTATGACAGCAAGTTTTGATTAAATAGTATATAAGCTACGAGACCCTGGAAATGAAAATGACATGCTGTAAATTCAATGCCTTCAAAATAGACTATTAAGTACTTCTTATTCCTAACATGTATCGTCCGTTTTTAAGGACTGACATATTTTCTTACCCGTCGCTTTACGTGGCCGGGAAAATAATGTGGGTAGGGTGTGAATTTTTATGAATACATAGCTTCTAAATACTTGAGTACCAACTCGGTGATCAGAAATCGAGTAATTCCGGTGGTTGGTATCAAATCATCACAGGCCGGTATCATTGCCATATGAGCGCGACGCTTTAACGATCGTGGCCAGTTAGTACGCAGATAGCTATACTAAAAAATTTATACAACTGTAAAGTTGACCTAAAAGAAATCAAAACTAGAATATGTTATATTGGCATTGGGAGTAAATACTTTGGAATATTGAATACAAACGCACGCACTTAAATGTCCACGAAAGTCACTGTTTCGCCTAATTGTATTTTCCTGGATAAATATGACTATTGAGAAAGATGCCTCACATCTGGTATTAGTGTAATACGTCATTCCAGGAGCTCANTTTCCTGGATAAATATGACTATTGAGAAAGATGCCTCACATCTGGTATTAGTGTAATACGTCATTCCAGGAGCTCAATGTTATCGCTTCGCTATCAAGATGAAAACTAACCAATAGGATTCTGTTGTTGGTAGTAGATGGCCACCAAGGACGACAACTATCGAATTGCTGAGGTGTTTGATTTATCATAAGATCTGTTTTCTACAAACTCACTCCAGCGTTGTTTGCAGTCCCTCTAATGAAACCTCTAATGTACCTAAATAATCAGGGTGAAAAGACGGGAAGAGAGGTGAAAAGACTCGTCATTCCATCGGTGTCCGCTGAGGCGAAGAAATACCNCCATCGGTGTCCGCTGAGGCGAAGAAATACCTACGTGGTGCAGATTGTGCGTGCTTGCAACCCAATAAACATCCCGTGCATCATGCCACAGTCACCTTAGTACAGAGTTTATCGCTGTGGGGGTACACTGTTGTAACAAGAAGTGTCTAAACTGCTAGTGTAATATTTACCTAAACGAGTAGTTCATCACACAATGGTTAATACTACGATTTCAAAAAATAATGGAAGTTATGGAATTTTTTCATTTATTTAATAGAATGTTCTGATTTTTAAGAATAAAATACGTACTTTAAATACAAACTGTCTGAGAAACAACAAGCAGCAACTATACACAATAATGCATTTATGCAAGTAGAATTATACCCATACGTGCCTTCTATAGTCCTACCTAGCAAGAGGAATTTATCCCATCTCTCCCTGTGGCTAGGTGAGCAGAAGTGACAGAAGCAAAGTTGAGCGCCATCTCTTCGCTTCGCCTCTACCCGCATATTCTCTGGCATGCAGACACTGATTTGCTGGCATGAAAGTTTCTCTGGCAGAAAAATGTTCGTCTCTTCGCTTCTCTTCAGTGTATGAACATTATGATGAGGGCTTTGGAACGATGATGAAGAGAAGAATTTTGCATGAATAGTGCGTGGTGTCAACTGGAGGGCCATTCGCACACTTTGGCATAAACCTTTATGGTAGTGCGTATTGGTTATATTGATGGGGATTGTTTTTAGAACAAATGAACATTTTCGTGGGGAACTATTTCCAGTGCACGGCACAACAAGGGCAATCCCCTTGCAGGCATTACTAGAGGCAGTGGCGACTCTGTAATTGAATACACTCTGACCAGAACACATTATTCTTTTCACAAAATTGCAATGAAAAAGGATTACAGAAAAGAAACGACTAAACAAAGCCAGTAGTTTTGACATCGCTGCTATATGAGACCACTCCAGAAGAGTCGCAAAAAGTGCATCAGCGAAAAAAGTCGTAAAAAGTAGCAACAAACTTAAACTGTTATGACTCTAGAGGACCTGGAGAACCTCCGGCTTTCATACAAGAAATTGTGATGCATTTTTTAAATTCACGAAAGAATAGAAGAAGAGACAAAAATTGCTAACATAAATCTCTGTAGGTTTAATCAACATAAGGCTGGGCAAGTATTTCGGAATGATTTTACTATATTTTTATTCTGCGGACGAGCATTTGGCTACCCCAGAACAGCTAAATGTATTTAGTGCTTGTAAATCAAATGTTTGTGCTACAAAAAAAGTTTTTCCGAAAAAGAAAACGCACTTTCTGCCTGTAAATATTTTTAACATGTTTTCGTAAAATGTATTATGGTTCTTATAATACATGACTTTCTCCCGTGCAAAAATAGTTAGCACAATTTGCTTTACCAACGACTAGCCTCAATGACATTGCTCCAAAACTGAAAGAAATTTACAGCGGAATAATTTCGATACACACAAATTACTTTTTCAAATCGGTTCCCAAGACCCTGATGTTATGGGCCATCCAAACCTCTCCATACTTTTTCAAACAAGTTTCTTGGATAATTCATAAAATCTTGCTACACAAATATTAATAAAGAACCTGCCTCGAGGAACATTCAACTAAAATTATTCGATGTTGTTTTATTACCATGCACTGTTATCAAAGAACTTTCCACCAGAAAATGATTTTCTGTAGTGTCTCAAGTGGATGGAACAAACAAGCTCTCTCTCTCTCTCTCTCGTGTACTAGTGAGTAGGATTTTCATTTGACAATTAACTAATGCAGTTTTACACCTTCATTACATCCGTAGAGAATATTAAAGGATTAGAATTTTTGTGCTTTTATATTAAAAATTTACCAAAAAAAAATTATTTTATATATTTAAAAATTGGGATATCATACACTAGAAAAATTAAATTTAGAGATATTATTTTATGCATAAGCTACTTGTCACAGAAATAATTAGCTTTATATGGTGTACGCACAAGCCGGATACGTAAACTTTATAAAATGAGTTAAAATAAAAGTTTCTGGTACTTTTAACGACACGTTTCGTAACATAAAATATAATTAAAATATTGGTAAACAGTTGCGGGGTGAACCAAACGTATTTCTGTTTTGAGGTAGCGTATTAATGCACATTCTGGAGGTCACGGGGTTTGATCCCAGTAAACGGAAACATGAATCCCTCCCCCTCCTCCACCCTTTAAATGATTTTCGAAAGCCATGTCATGAAAATTGTACTACAGTGCCATAATGTGAACATCGCTATTTCCTCGCGCATTAGGTTGCAACCCTGGTTGGCCTGAGAGCGTAAAATTATATTATTGCTATTCATCAGTTTTCTTGTACGTACAAGCGTCGCTTGTCAAGCGTCCAGGTCAGAGTAGTCGTGTACGTACAAGCGTCGCTTGTCAAGCGTCCAGGTCAGAGTAGTCGTGTACGTACAAGCGTCGCTTGTCAAGCGTCCAGGTTAGAGTAGTCGTGTACGTACAAGCGTCGCTTGTCAAGCGTCCAGGTCAGAGTAGTCGTGTACGTACAAGCGTCGCTTGTCAAGCGTCCAGGTTAGAGTAGCAAGAGCGGATCTAAGGAAACATGTTTCATGTGGAAAAACGTAAGCACAAATACACCTATTTAGGTGTGGCAAGCTGGGAGAAAAATAGCAAGCCTCAGCAGTATTTGTTGCAACAAGGTCTACGTGTATTGGCTTACGGATTCCTTTTGGAAACTTTTTTTTTTTTTACAGTAATTGAGGATGTTCCCCGCACAATAAGATAAGTTACGTGGCTTCAGCAAGACGAATGTCCACCACATTTGCACTCGTTCCATTCGTATCTTGATGTCACGTTTCAGAAACGGCGCACAGTGTGGGACTTCCCCCTAATCGACGAGGACAAAACTAATAAAACCCAATTTAGAGGTACAAGAATCTTTCTCTAGGGTTTTTGAGGTCACTGATTACGAATTCGGAGTTAACATTAAGCAATTAAAAGCTGTTTGTCCAGTCTGGGGTATAGAGTTACAAAAACTAAATTCTCTATATGTAAAATTTTAAAGGTTAAAGTGCACGTTTTGTATTTCACCTATGAATAATACACAAGCGAATCAAATTGAGATAGTATGGTTTAAAATGCTCATATATATGTCTACATCAATATGTTAGCTATTAAAAGGATATGCAGGTTTATGAACTAAAAAGATAATAATACAGATACGATACGAGTAAAAATAAAAACATACAAAGTACAAATACAAATTTCAAGTCTGGGATGTTGAGCGCTCACAAATTTACATTAATTATGGTTTATGTTTAAAATACATAACACAATTAGAATCGGGATCAGAATCATTGAGTGTGTCTGATAGTTGGGGCAGGTGAAAAGTTTTAAAGCGCCTGGCGAAAGCTGTTTAATTTTTTTTTTTTAGGAGCTTTGTTATAGTCCTACAAGTATCATATCTCAAGAGATAAGTAACCAAGAAAAATTCTTCATTGTATTAATTCTGGAACATTTTTTCTAAATTCCTTCACGATATTTCTTTATTTTTTCTATTCCTAGCTTCTTGAGCAACTGTAGTTGATGTTATTTTGGGGTCGTGAATTTATGATCTATGCACACTTGTTGACATGGAATACTAAGAATGTTTTTCTACATGCATAATTTCATTTTCAAGATAAATATTTTGAAAATTGTTGCTATTAACTCCATGGCCACTTGAAATAGCTTGTAAAATGACGTGGGATTTTTTTATTAAATGTTTTTCTACGCCCGTAATTTATGCAGACACCTGCGAGTCTCAAAAAAAGCCAAGCAGTAGTATACTTTTTTAAGATCATTAAAAATTGAATCTTAATTAGTTTATAAATTTAAGTCAAATATCCTAGTTCGATTTGAATAAATTGCGTACCTATCCAAATTTTGTAATTTTTTAATGTGCTTTTACAAATATTTTAGTTTAATTCCCATAGCCTTTGCTAGTTGTGCTTGCTGTCTTCTTCCAGCATATTATGTATACCATCGCCTGAGGTGAGAACTAATAACACAAAGGGCGCAATAACTGGCGGGACTCTCCATCACTTTTGCTTTCATACCCAGGCTTTGGACGATCGACATTAAGCCTTAACTCTGAATTAATTTACTTTGAATAAATTTTTTCTGTGATCAAATGTTTTTCTTCCTCAGAACGCACTGCCACATGCCAATAATCAGTTTATATGACAAATCCAAAATACATTCAAATAAAATACACATTTTCTGTGTGTACATTCAAAATTGAAGATGGAATTCGTTTATTTCCCTTTATTGTGCAATTTCAATGTTGTTAGAATTCCTGGTCGTGACTCCACATAAATAGCAATGTAACGAAAATTTAGTTGATGACGCTGTGTTACAAATTTTACCTTTCATCATGGTAAACAGCATTTTGTATGGAATAGTGATCTCGTTCCTATCAACTTTTACTGTCAGCGGAACAAGTGATTTCAAGTTTCTGCTTAATAGAGTTTTTATCGCTTACAGAATTAATTGTTTTCAGAGAGAAACTATAGTGTTATTTGACCTACAAAATCTAGAAGATGAAAGCCTAAACTTTTTCTATACAACAATTTCACTTCTTGATGCTGGTTCAGAAGGGACAAGTTACAACGGTAAAAATTATATGAAAAACACATTCATAACCGAATTAGAATCGTCGTTGAAGTTTTGCTTCCACTCGCTTTGTCCGCAACTTCCATCACGTCCCCACATAAATTAAGCATAACATAAGCACATATTCAGGATCCAAACACTTTATTGAACTTATTTCACAGAACCATGCTTCGTATTTCCTAGTTAAAAAAATTCTTCATATCATGAAGCTTCTTGCCATTTTGTCTTCAATAAGGAAAATTTTCCCTTAGAGCAGGCCTTACGCTGGAAAGTATTGTTATAGCCCAACTCCGTTGCTAGGGTATTGTAGTTAAGAAGCCCTTCGACATCAGAAACAGTCCCCTCATTGCATATGTCAGTTATTCATTGCCTGATCCCGGAATAGAATGTTTCTATGACAGCAATGGGCGAAAAAGTAACGATACTCAAAAGCTATCAAATGTAAGAAGCTAGTTCTTGTGAATCTGTGTTACCAGACAATAAAGTGAAAGCACGATATCAAAACGTGATCGACGTTGAATCCCTATCTAAATGTCTCAGTGAAATACATGAAAACCAAAACATTTCCATTATTTTTATGAACTAGAATTTCTAGATGGAATTTTAAATTATTAAATAGCAGTTAATAACAAATTAAGACATTAGTATCTGCTACATGACTCCAGACTTTGCATCCACTTTTCAGAAATGAAATATTTCAAATTTTACAAACTATGTTCACTTCACTGCAGAGGGGCATTTTACTTAAACATCCCGAGGCGCATCCGAAGCAAACGAGTCACTTTTGACAGAATGGATTTCCCAATGCTGTCAATGGTTTTCCATACTGGGATTAAATGCCATTAAGACCTCACCAGCAGTTTGGCTGATATTTTAAGTTGAAAATTTGAATTTTGGACAGTTTTTTGACGAAATCTTCCACTATGCGGCGGACCAATAGTTACACGCCACGTCAGTGCCTTGTGCTTAGAAGCGGCACCGCATTATATGCTCCAGCCATCTTCGACCTTCGACCACGTGCAACTGAAACATCGAGGCAGGCGAGATATAGTCCATTCACGGTTACTTACAACTTTTCTCAAGTCCTGCTTAAGTTCTACTTCCAGGATATTTCTACACCTTATGCGAACAAAACTCAGCCGCGTCTATAAATTACACGAAAGGGACAGCGGACCTCATTCGTGCGCACTCTATATATATATATATATATATATATATATATATATATATATATATAT